>JAVSBS010019193.1:241914-272726 GCA_033124195.1 Coracias cyanogaster
CCCCCCCCCCCCCCCCCCCCCCCCCCCCCCCCCCCCCCCCCCCCCCCCCCCCCCCAAAAAAAAGGAAGAGAGGGAGAAAACCTGACTAAGCAAAGCACCTATGACAAAAGTTTAGTTAAGGCATTTGCACTCCCAAGCACACCACCAATTAACACAAACAAAAATACAGGCTATTCAGGATGACCTCCCATAACTTAAGTCTTGGCTTCTGAAGTCTCTTTTGTTGCCACAAATGTCCATTCGTTGCTATTTTCTGTAATTCTTGTTACACCCAGCCATATATTTAACACCCCGAAACATTTCAGGATACATTCTATGAAGAAAAAACAGGATTCAAATAGATGAAGGGGGCAGAGAGGATCCTTCTGCTTAGAATCTTTTCTTCAGATTTTACAAGGGGTTTTCTAATGTATGTAATATTTGGTTTTAAAATATACACTGAACGAACATGCTAGGTCATACAACTTCAGCTGACAGGATGTTCTGGATGGTATCTTTTGTCTGGTTTGGTGTTAGGTATTATCTCCCATAACTTTTTTCTGCATCTTGATTATTTTTTTTTCTGAGGAATATCTGGTCTGAAAATTGTGAAAAACATTTTCTAAATAAAACCTTGTTATGGTCTACAGTTATTTCTTTATGCCAGTATCATCTTTTCTGACAATTTATGTTCAATTAGTAGCTTTTTTTTTCTTTTGGGTGTTGCAGGAGCCAAAATCAAGGCTGGAAAAACAATAAAAAGACATCCAAAGGGTAGATTTTCATTTACATCTATGTAGAAGATAGTATTTGTGGTCATGGAGCAATAGCAGCATTGCTTAATTCTGACAAGAAAATGTTTATCATTCAAAACTTCTTTGCACTATCTTGAAAAAGACTGGATTTTTAAAAAATCCAACACTCACAGAATGGTGCAAAATTCTTTGATGGAAATGAAAAGTTATCTAGAGCCACAAAAATATTATTCACCTTTGGTTAAACTGAAAAAATAAAAAAACATGGTAATTTTCTGAAAATAGAGCCACTAGAAATGCAGTATTTGTTCTGATACAACCAAGAACAGAATTATACACCTCTCCATAAAGCTAGTAACTGATAAAAAGCTTTATATGCAGTGCTTTCCAGCAAAATTAGTGAAGGAACTTATAAGAAGAAATACCTAAAGATATGGCTCTCAAACAGGCAAAAAATTAAATCTCACCTTTGAATTCTACTTCTTCATTCAATATTTACCTCTGATTTTAATCTATACAAGGAAATAAGAAAATCTCGCTACCAAAAAACCAAGAAAAGACTTCAAAAGTAGTTTCAGTAGTACAAGGCCCTTTAACTGAAAATTTTGTTGGGGAGAACACTCAGCATCTCCCAAAAAAGCCCTTTTTGTTCTAGAGGAGAATCTAGCTTTAGATTAAAATACTTTTTACATTTATAGATGTGTATATACACACACACATTGTATATATGTGTATATATATACACACACACACACACACACACACATTATCAACATGAAAGATGAATAAAACAAACATCATCACAACAGAAATCAACAGTTGTGTGAAAACACTGTAATTATCCTCCCAGCGAAACTCAGAGCTATGAAACACTGAGAGCACAGTGCTCCAAGAGCACAAGGTAAGTACTACAAATTGTCTCCTACATCTACTTGCCCTGCAAAGCTACTTTGACACAATTTTCCTCAAATCAAGATAATCTCCAGCGTTTGCCTGCGGTGGGCACACCAAAATGCCTACTGCAATTCCAGGCTTAAACAGATTAATTTCAGTCCCACAGTACATTCATTCCACCTTGGGATTTTAATCAGAGAAGAAGGTCAAATACTGAGGAAGACTAAGATTATGATTATTAAGTCTTAGTCTTATTAAGACTAAGATTGTGATTATTCATTCATAATATAAAAACGTTGTATCTATAATTCAGAAACATGTAAAAAATCTTACATGCAATATTTTTAAATGCTCATTTCTTGAACATATGGTTACAATCCAGTGAAGCCAAATATAACAAAACATCCCATCTTTCACTTCTCCCTATAAAAATGATAAATTGGACATACAGCAGATTAATGAACAAGTATTTTTTTTCTTTGACCTGTAAGTCAACATTCCACAAAAAAAAAGAAAGTTGTTACTCTAAAATATCATACTGTTGTAAATATTTACATCCTGCTAGCATTACCTCCTGGATCATACGGATCTATGATTTCCAGTGAAATATAAACCCCTTATGACCCTTTTAGAGATTGATATCCTCATCAGCTTTTTTCTTTCTTGGCTCTTTTCCCTTCTTGACCGTATTTATATTTTTAGGGTACTCATTTTTTTAGAGGTACTCAACGCTTATTTATTTGCTCTTCTGCTTCTAAATACAAGCAGTGACACCCAAAAGTCATTTTATTCTCTATGGATTGCATTTGAAAAGTACTGAACTACAACAACAAATTATATCATGAAAAAAAAAACAAAACAAGAACAACCAAAACTTGAGACAGACATAGCAATAAGCTGGGCTCAAAATAAATCTCAGTGTATTTTGACTTGTCGATTTAGTTTTGGGTAAGGATATATATCAAGTTAACCCTTCATTTCCACCTTCTTAACCCTTACTTTAGAATCACACACAAGTTAAAACACAAATGCAGGTGACTGGAACAATATAATCAGTTCTTCTTACAAGTTGAAGAACCACAAATATAAGCTGAAGAACACACAAAGCTAGAAAGCAGGAGTGAAATGCAAGAGAAGAAAAAAAAAAAAAGTATTTCTATCAGAGAATGCTGACACAGAGAAACAGATTAATGCATATACGGGCACAGAGCCAAGAGAATCAGCTTTCTTCCCCTTTGCTCAGGTGTAATCTGGTATTTTGAGATCTTGCAAGATATCTAAAGCTTTCTTGTCATTAACTGGATGCTCACAATATCCTGCTGAAGACTTTTACATTAGAAGAACATGAAAATGTTCTTGACATCAGTAGCTCCACTTCCTGCCTCCATCCTGCCCTCCAGAGTAGGATTGCTTTCTGCTGTACTTGCTCCTCTTGGAATGTACTTTAAATGCATATACTTTTGCCTCAGAAAAGCATTTCTGATACCAAGTCTAATCTTCACCTCTTAGAAATGCAGACTATTCCTGACAGTACCCCTGTTTACTCTCCTAACTATTCTACACAATTGTGAGGCACTGGAGAAACCTGAAGAAAGATCACTTTTAGCAAATCTACAAACACCTGTAATAAATTTACAAATAGCTGCCTAACCAGTTCCCCCTCAGTCTAGCTAGATTGATAGCTTTTAAAATTACCTTTAACACACACCTTCCAACTTATTTTAAAACTTACTTTTTTCTTCAAATCTTCTCTATTTCAGCAGTTCTTTTCCTATCATTTCATCAACTTCAGCTTTGCAGGCATTTTGGTTTTCTTGCCACAGTTCATACTTTTTCTCTAACTTTCTCTGTGTTTCAACAGCTTTCCTGTTTGGCAATCTTTTTCTCCTTTTCTCGATTTCATCTTAGGTGTTTTGCTCGGAGAGGTCCCATTTTGTTCCCCACTTGCCTCTACAGGTTTTTATCTCCCAATAATTTCTGTCCAAGAACAAAACAAAACATGGCTTGGAAATACCTGAAAAGAGTGGACTTTTATTTATAAAGCACAGTGCCAAAATATCCTTACTGAATGATGATTTTTCATTTTATACTCCTTATAGCAAATTTCATTTCACATCTTGGTGATCACGTTCCAACAAATTGATCTGAAAACATTTTCCAAAGTTTCTTCTTATCAAGTGCTGAAATAAAACCTGTTATATCACATCTCTCACCTCTCTCTCCAACAGATTCCGGATGTCAGTACAGAAGGGATGTCTCCCCTTCTCTCTTCCTCCTTTACATATGATGGAAAGGTGCATTTTGTGGTTCCCACTCTAAAGCTTAATTTTTGAGATGTTCACCAGTAAGAATGAAAGAATTTCATATTAGCACTGGGACAGCTGTGTCACATAGAAATGATTCAGAAAATGCAGAATGTATGTATATTTATATATTTAAATATTTACTATTGACTTCTATAGGGCAGTTAAAGCCAAACTGTTATTTTCATTACAGCTGCTTTGCACTATTAGTGATGGAAAGCAAGATCATCAAACAGGGCTAAGTGTATAATAGCTAAAGTTGAAATTAAACCTTAGAACTGCCCTAAAGTCTATTTATAATGCCAGACGGACTGAAGGAAATCTTATTGTTAAAAAATGTAGCCATTAAAATTGTCACATCTCAAACCAAAAAGTCCTAGACCTCGAAAATTCATTAGAGTCTCCATTTGTTTTCAAAGATCTTTCTAAGGTTCTTCCATGTTTCAGTTAACCTGTTTGTACTGAAATTCCTGCAAATGTCCCCAAATTCAGCCTCAGCAGGCAGACTGCCTATGGGAAAGCACGGGCAGCGCACAGTACTGCCCAAGAAAGCAGTAAGCACCCAGGCATCTAAGAGAACAAAGATCCATGCTGTTGCATGGCTAGCAGAAGATAAACAAGGGTACACGAGGTAATAAACACTTCTGTAGCTACATGCGCAGTGAAGACACAAGTTGCTTTCAAGGCCTCTGATAAGTATTCCACAGTAATGAGCACAGAAATACCAAGGCCAAACTGTGTACTGATATTTGTTCACTTCTTGCTTGCTTCCACCCCCACTTCATTTGGTGACAATGCCCCTGCAGAAGCAGGATGAGGTCCTGAACCCGTCTCTGGCTCAATACTCTAAGAGACTCACGGCCACTGTGGAGCTGGCCAAGATGCTGCAACTACTGATCTGAGAAAGCTGCTGCAGGACTGGAGTCTTCCCACTCCAAAATAAACAGCCAAGGAAAGCCATAAATTAGCTCCACTTCGCCTAGTACGTACTTTGTACTCTGGTGACATCCAATGGCTAAAAGAGTAATAGATGTTTCTTCAATTTCAAAGACTAGCCATCCAAGTTTCCCTTTTTCCATTTATAGTAGAGAAGCAAAAATGCCGTAAGAAATGCCTCTATAACTATTGTGACATCTATGTATTCTCAGAAAAAAGGTAATTATAATTTAACAGCCGAGAGCACTGGTGTTAATTTGCCTCAGTCTACTTCCCACCCATTCTACACATCAATTCTTAAGTAAGCAAAACCTGTACACCTTTCATAGTTTCCAAATCCGTCCATTTCCAACAGAAAGGCTTTTAAAAAGAAATTGCTCCAATTCAGAAGTGTATTTTAGAACCCTATGTCATCAGTAGCTTCAGAACAAGCTTTCCTGATGAAGAATTAACAGTTTGACCAGGAAGACATCTAGCCCCAGGACTATTCTGGAAAATTTCAGTAGCACTAACTGGCATGACTGAAGATATGTGCATGCTTAGGCAGGCCTGCAAATGGCAGCCCTGTCTCACAAAGTAGTTCTATTATTAGTACAGATAAGTTTCTAACTGTAGTCAATATCTTCAGTAAAACAAACTTACTCCAACTAATGAAGCGTCTGAATAATTTTGTGTCTCCCAATAAATATAAATAACTCTAATTTTGTTCAATCTTAATTTTTTAATAAAAGACCCCATGTATGCTTAAATGAAGCCTTCTCCATTTCTAGCTCAGTTTATCATGCAATATAATAATGATGCTGCATTAACATGAGAGATAATCGAACACCTTTTAAAAATCTGAAGCTATGCTCTTCATTGATAGAATCAATTTCTTAATTAAGTCAGGGGAATTTCAACACACAACATGCTTGTTCACACTTAGAACCAAAATGGTTCTCATTTTTTTCTTACAACATTCCATAGTGAATGCTGAACGAAGGAGTTGCCAAGCCGTAATATCTGTCAGGAGATGAAAGACTGCCATCTACCTTCCTGCTGACTTGTCCTAATCACAACGCATCAGTGCACACATTTCCATTTCAAAATTGCCACTGCTACTGAAGAAGCTTCAAAGAGACCTAGGCACTGCATGGACATTTGAACTAACGTGGAGAATGACAAATTGATATAGATTGGCTATGGATTTCGCACAATTATCCAGTTAAAATTGTTTTTTTATGTTCCAGAAAATACTACTTTTACATCACTATACGTCTTCAGTTAAATCTCATTTTCTCCATGGCCAAGAAATGTAGGCCTTTAATCATCATACTGTAGCTTCAGCAATGGGTCATGAGTGAAATCAGATTATTTGTTTCAGTTCAACAACCATGGAATGAGAGTTTGCAGAGCACAGTACAGGAAAATGAGAAATACGTTACTCCTTATTTGCAAAAGAAGAAAGCAAAGGTCTATTGTGATGGGCAAATGCTGGGACAGAGACAGAGGTTTTGTTAATGTATATCAGTGCTAACATGGCTTATAGATATCAGCAGAAGTTAAATAATCAACAGCAGCGTTCTGCTTTGCAGAATAAAAGAATTACCAGCGGTAGATGTTTGAAAAACATCAGCCTTTGGTAATTCCTAAACTCTACCATGCCCCAAATCAATGAACTGAAAAAGCTTCTGGGAAGGAATGATCCATCACAATCACATTGTTTTGCAAAAACATCATTTTCATTAAGATTGCAAAATAAAAATATTTTTTCAAGCATGTGCATATACAGGTATATATTTCTATCCATAAATACGAACTCCTTTGTCTTTCTCATTCTTATTCTGAATTTTTCACCTTGTATTTACTACTTCCTCCTGTGTTTCATTAAAACATTACACTCTAATTTATCACCTTTTCTGAATATCCACCACCACCTCTGCAGCAACACAATGAACCTCAGAAGAGGTCCCTCATTACCTCAGGCACCTGTCCCCTTCAACAGCTCTACTGGCACACACACACAAGTGGCTCGTGCATATTAAAAAGGCCAGTACAGCATCAGAATGACCTACATAAATCCTACATATAGCTTATTTTACTGCTTGAATGCTGGTTTCCAGTCAAACTTCAGAGACTTTGTCATTACAAATGGAGGGAGAGACAAGCATTCTACAGTGCATCCTTCACTCAAAAACGTTACAGCACAAAACCAACTTCAAGTAGCTCATGCCAAGACCCCACTGGTGTTACATGACTGCAATAGGTACTTAAGTTAAAGCTGATTTAAGCATTCCTTAAGAAAGCATCCACATGCATTAATTGTAAATGAGAGGTGCAGAGAAAGCATTGCTCTGCAGTCCAGCTACAAGAGCAAGCACCTTGCAGACCATGAGGCAAGCACCCGACCTCTGTCATTCAGGTTCCTTAGGCTGTGCAGGAAATAGTGGCTGAAGTAGGTTGTTATTTTTTAAGGTCTGAACAGAAAAAGCAAAGTTAAATCATCAGTACAAACAGTAAGAAATGAAGGATTTGTTTTGGGTTTGAGGATTTTTGTTTTGTTCTAATCAAGAGGCTGGTTCCTCTGCTTAAATTTGGGTTATTCTCAGCTAGTAAGTAGATTGAAGCCACTGATTAATATCACATAGATCATTAAGACAGCTAAAAGAGCCCAAATGACACTTACAATTTAAGCTGAATGCAAGAACTCAAGATGAAAAGACTCCACATCTCCTTTTGGTGCACTCTTCAAAACCTGAACACGCTGTCTGAAAAAGAGATCTGCTACTTCTAAGTGAACGCAGCTAAGGGAACACAGCTGTCATCCACAAAAACTACTTTACTACTAAAATATTTGTCTGAAGGAAGCAAACTCTTCACATTTATGAGTGCTGCTTGTGGAAATCAGCTCCGCTAATACAAAATAAAAATGATAAATACATTCCAAAACCGGAAGGGGGGAAAAAAAAAAAAAAAAGGCTGAAGAATACCTTTAACCCACCACAACGAAGCTACCTATTACCACAATCAAATTCAACTTTGGAGAAGATTTGGCAATTGGCAGCTCCAGACCACAGAACAAAATTTCCATCAGATGAAGCAGCACTCAGATTTCAAATCCACAGTCTAACCTCTAGATGATCCCTATTGTTTGGGGTTATTTATTTTAAAGTAAATTGTATTTTTGAAATGGCACATAGTGCGTTTTCTGCTGGTATAAAGACTTCCACAGTGAACAGGTTAGGTTTAAAGAATGTATGTTTGTTCAGGGCTATCACTTAGAAAAATTACATATTTCAATTAAGCTGTATTCTTACTTAGAAATAATTATTGTTTTCTTTTTACAAGCAGTTTGAATTTACCATCTGCTATTACATAAGTATTTTGATTGTTCTGAGACAACCTCCCTGGAGGGGCTGAGTAGCAGCACCCCTGCTGCTGTGTTCTAGTGTTACCAAAGTCAGGCCACGTACATGCTGGTTACATTACAATTAACCAAAATCTGTAATCAGTAAACCCAGAATTTTGTAGAAATTCTTCACAACAGATAAACTTTCACATAACCTGAAAAGCTTGCATTTACAATAGATATTTATATATACATGCCAGATGTTTCCAAACTAACCCACATTCAATTCAGAGAGTATACAGAAGACACTGACACAGAGTAATTTGCTGATTCAGGACCATGTGCTTGCACTTCATATAAAACTACTTTTTCAACCAATTTGATAAAATGTTCCCAGCACGGTACCAGGTCACTGTGCTGCTGAAGATGAGGCCTTATGCAAGAGATAAAAACCAAGGCTGACTACTGCATCTATTTAGATGTAATTTTTTAGAAGTCTACAAGTTCAATTTTTTTGCTTTGGTTCTCTAAGGGCAAAAAAAACCACCATCCCCCCCAACGTGATAGGCTAAGGATTGATGGATCAATCACACACATACAAACACAATCTTTCTAAACTTTTTTTCTGCATTCCTCATGCTAAACTATTGAGTTAGGTGAACATCAGCATCTCACCCCGTAAGAGAGAGCAGAAATTCCTTAACCTACCTGACTGCAAAACTGCAAGGTTCGTATTTGTAAAGACTTTTCAAAACCTTGAGTGGAAATCCAGATTAGTGCATGTTTGGTATTAATCGTTCTTGTAAAACTCATGAACCTTGAAAATGTCTGTGAAAGTTTAAAGCTAAAATATAGACTGAGCTTCCAAAACTAACTTGTGTTGGCAACGTTCAAGACAATTACAAACAGATGTTCTAGATCTGTCTGAAAAACTAAAGGATTTGGGGATAAAAGTCTTCTGAACTATTAATGATATTGCCAAAATAAATAAATATGCAGTCATCTGCTAAAACTTAATATATATAAACACATAACCTCAAACCAAAGTATATATCCTATGCAAATACCGAACAGATTAACATAAGCTAGGCAGTGCCAAGATAGTTATTTTAGGACACTACAAGAACATGCTACAACTGTCTTTTAGAGTGAAAATATGACATACATAATAGTACATAATAATTGTACATATTAAGTAAAAAAATACATGTGCGGAAAAAAATAACCACTGAGACTTGGGCTCTATAAAATGCTTAAGAATGAATGACTCAAAATCAGAGCCTTAGCTAGGGATAAAAACAGGTAACTGATTACCAATTTATTAACACTTTTACACGGTGTTAGAAGGGGCTCTTATTTTCACATGGACACTGACTTTGAAAAGAAAGTTAGATTAAAAAAAAATAAGTGGAAATGCAACTACTTTAAAATGCTGGCAAGAATAAATAAAACCTAAATGCAGCACCTCATTACATTTAAATTGTCAAGGATTAAAATAAAATATTCAGAGTACCCTAAACTAATTGCAAACAGACAAACTGGCAGGATAAAGCATCCTACAATGCTTATAATGTTCAACTGGAATTCTTGTAATGATATAAAGCAAAAAGCAGCTTATGTTCACTTTTGTACTGGATTTGTATGTTTTTAAAAAGGAGTTACTCATTCTTGGATCTCTTCTAACAATTTATTCTATGTAATTACTAAGAAATACAACAACTCTTGTAGCTATGACTTGAAAAAACCAGTTAAGCTCCAAAAAACTTACTTGATTTAGAGTTAAAACTGTTTAAGCACACTTTTCTAAGATGACAAAAATGCTGTTTAAGAAAGCACACTTATGTTGTATACACGAAAACACACATTGGCATTTTCTAGTGGAAAACATGTTTGTTGCATGAGTGGATGGCTGCAGGTGAAAAGACTGGATAAAGGCAACTCTGTAAAAGAAAACAACAACAACAACAAAAAAAAAAACCAGAACTGGTGTTTTCTCCAGTGCTGAATTCTGAGTCCAGGAGACAAAACTTACATAAAAGAGTACTATCACCTTGCTCAGTGATGGACTTCTCTCATAGAATCATAAAATCATTTAGGTTGGAAAAGACCTCTAGGATCATCAAGTCCAACATCTCCCTGACCCCTAGATCATGTCTCACTGCGCCACAGCTACTCCTTTTTTTAACACCTCCAGGCATAGTGACTCCACCACTTCCCTGGGCAGCCTGTTCCAAAATAACAGAATTTGTCAAATAACACTACAGTATTTGACAAAGCTTTCATCGACTACACTAGTACAGGATGAAGGCAATAGTAGAAAACCAAGTCACACTGTTGGGTCAGTTTCTCCTGGCAAGGATTGCTCTTCTCTGACCAGTGAAAAAGTAAGTTAGCATTGACACCAAAATCATCATCCCAAGGTTTCAAGTTAGACCAGAGTAGACCAACTGTGCACTAATGCACTGCAAAACACACTGTCTGACGACTTTAGTTGGGGCAAACAGGGCTCTGAAGAGCTGCAGCCCTTGGTGCTATGACCCAGCTGAAACCAGCAGTCAACCCAGCAAGTCTAAAGCCTCAGGTAGCTGCAGTACTCTCCAATTAGTCATTCTGCAGCACAGACACATATTCAGACCTACATTTTGTAACAAAAACAACCCAAAACCTTAAGTTGGGAAAGTCTTCTACAAAAACTTCATCAGTAATGGAAAGCTTTTTTAGTGATCACTATTCATAAATAACCCCCCAAATTTAAGACTCGCTGACGTTTGTCAATAACTACTAACACTACAAGCATGTCTCGGATTCAGAGACTGGGAAAACAAAAGAAAAAAGAAAAAGCAGGTATAGATTAGACCAGCCTAGGAAGGTCAGCTTTCTAAAGAGTTTCAATTCAAATTAACAGACAAGTTTTATGGGGACCATTCTCGGGACCCCTTGTAACTCCAAAGAGAAAGCAACATGCAGCTTCGGGAAGATGCTTACACCACAACTCAGCACAGGAGATCACATAACCATAAAACCTGTTAAGTTGTGCAAACCCTCCAGAAGTCACCACGTGTCACCTCCTGTCCAAAGCAGGGCTGACTTCAGAGGCTGATCAGGTGTAACACAATCTGATATTCTGCTTAAATGTAAGCACCACTGAAAACCCCACAATCATCAACTCCATAGATCTTGCTCTTTATCTATATATCCACCCCTCTGTAATGACTCCAAACCATTTATTCGTACCAGTGAGCAGCTACCAACATGAGTTGAGTCAATGATTCCTTTCGGTGACGTTGAGGAGCCACTGACACTCAAATTGCCATCACCAGGATCCAGCAGCAAGTATAGAGAAACAAGGGTGAGTAAAGAGGATCACAGCAGATCACACTTGTGAGAGCTACTAGATGTCATTACTTAGTATCAATAAGCACAGGTCATAAACACCACCTGAAAATTCAGTTCTTTCAAAATGTCTGAAGACTCAATAAAGGAACACTGTATCAGGTATACACCACACATTTTCGTGGTCTCTTTCCACACAACAAAAGAAAGAAATATTTTTAGGAAAAAAAAATAACAAAACAAACACACACACACTGAAAAAAACAACCCACACAACACAAACCTCAAAAACCCAACAACAACAAAAAAAAAAAAACCCAAAAAAAACCAAAAGAAGGAGCAGAATCAAAAAAGCTCTTTACACACCTACACATTCAAGAATTGTATTTTAGGGGAGGAAGAGATGGAAAAAGTGGTAACTAACAGCACATACAGCCTTCTCTATTAAAAAAAAAAAATACTCAAAAACTAATTTGGTATCTCTATATAGCAGACACTATGTAATTTTTCGTTATAGAGCCAGAAAGCTTACTATCTTTAGCACACAAATCCAAAATGCTTGCAATAACCCACTGGGTACAAAGCTTGACAGATGTTAACCACAGATTCATTACCTTGCATTCAATAACTACACAAATACAGTTAAAAAATAAAGATTATCTTCCTCAGCTGAAATGATTTAGCAAGTCCACCTGAAGAAGGATGGAACACCCATATACCATAACCCTGTGAGTTCGTGGCAGCGATACCTCCATCCATCATACCGAAAGGAAAGGAAAGGTTACACAGGTTAATAGATGTGGAATATCCATGATTGACTTCTCTATTTAACAACATACACGGTATCTTCCAATGATCCCTGAGCTGTTGTAAAGTTCGTATGAATCAATGCTTTCTTTATGTTCAGGATATAAAACTATGAAGATGTATTATAATCATACAAATCCTTACTACACTACATAATGCTAAGACAGTATCTGTTACAACAGCAAGCAGAAGGCAAGCATATGCTTAAAGAAGCTCAAGTATCAGTGATGGCTCAAATATAAGATGCAACCTCAAAACATACATTCATACATTAAAAGTTACATTTTCTGATAGGATATTTGCAATTATGCAAGAGAGCTTTCTGCCCAAATCCTCCTTCTCTCCTCACTTGGGCAGGTGGGAGGTGAGGGGTGGAATTCTTTATTTTCTCCCCTGCAGTTGATTGCTTGCAGGTTTGATTTATAGAATCATAGAATTATAGGATCATTTAGGTTGGAAAAGACCTTTAAGATCGAGTCCAACCATAACCCTACTCTACCAAGTCCGCTGTTAATCTATGTCCCTAAGCACCACACCTACATGGCTTTTAAACACATCTAGGGATGGCAATCAGGGTTTCCATCCACTGAACAAATGACAGTCTCTAAACAGACAGATATAAATGAATTTCAGTCACTTACTTGTTTTGAGTTCTGTGCAACCAGTTATTTTCTACATACCTGGAAGAGACACTGGATCAGTGTCATGAATTGTTGAAAACTAAGTACTGTGGCATTGGTGTCAATTCTGAACTCTCATTAACAGTAGGAGTTTAATTTGTGTTTGTTTGGACAGAACAAAACAGAGAATGAAATAAGGAACAAGGTAAAAATGCCAAGTAGACTGCAAAGAATGAGGAGCTGACAGGAATATGGCGAAGCCTTTGAAAACACAATCTCACAAGAGCTTGGGGGCAGTGATGTAGGGGAAGAGCCACAGCAGTCCTCAGCAGACCAGCAACTGCAGAGAAAGGAGACCTGGCCAGCCCCGGAACAAGGGCACCTGCAGCCCTCTGCCCTCTGCCTTCACTCTGCTGCTTAGTGGGCAAATACACATGGCAGCACATGTGGACACATGCACTCGGCTCACCAAGGCCCTGCTGCCTCTCCCATTTCCACATAAGCAATTCAGTGCCCCCTAAATTTCTCTTGCAACCGCTACTGCTGCAAGACCCTTTTATGTGCCTGAGGCTTTGATAAGCTCAAACACCAACAGCTTTCCCAAGCCCTGCCAGTGGCACTGGCATTACACAGAAGGCAGCTACACTAAATTTAGTGCTACACAGGGAATCACTTTTAAGGAAGACAAACTAGCTAAACTGTGAAGATTTGAAACTTAATGGAAGACAAACTCTAGAATAAAGTCTCACAAGTCACAGTAGTAAAGCGGACTTGCAGATAGTCTTTTTAGGCATTTTATCTCATCTCATTTGTATGGTATCCCATTGATGTCCTTGAATAAAATTTGGCAAGAAAATTTTCCATCAAAATAGCAGTTGAGCTGTGTTTGCATGCCCCGCAGGAGTCACACAAAGACCGATGCCCTCACTAATGTATATAAATGACTGCCTGAAGGTTGCACAGATGCTCCACTGTGCATCTGCATTGATGATGTGGTCATTTTGAAAAGCCCTTTCCCAATCTGTTACAGAATACCTGTTTCTAGTTCCCTGACTTGGGGAATAAGCTTCACCATCAAACGGCTTACTGGTAATTGCCTCATGTTCAATCTGTTATGAATAAAATGCATGATACTCCTGCCTCACTTTGAGGAACAGTTGCACATAAAGCAGTTGGAAAACTGACAGGAGCATTTAGGTAGATGACAAACACAGCAATTTAATACACTTTAGAGCTTGCACTTCAGTTCTTCTACGCAAGTCATGTGGCTTTTAACAGCTGATAAATTTTCCCCTCCAACATGGCTCCTACTATACTGCCTGTGAGCACTAATTATGAAGTAATCAATGTTAGCCCATACTCCTTGCTAAATGGTTTACAAAGAATGAATAATAAAAGCCTACTGCAAATGGAAACAGATTACCTTATTATCATAGATACTGGGTCTATGTTCAACCATTTGCAATCAAAGACAGCAAGAACTAATCCACAGTAAAATTTCTTTGCTGTCTCTAGTCAGAAGAAAGAACTGGGCATTTACTGCTTATGCACTTAGGTTAAATGCAAGAGTTGTCAAAGATAATCTTGATCTAGTGGCCAGATGACTAATAGTCATAAACTATATAAAGCCAATTTAGAATTTAAGATTACAGGGAAGGAGAATTGCTGCACACATCACTTGTATTTGCATGTTATTCCATTTGCTTACAATGATTAACCATAAGCCAGGAGCCAAAAATGTTCCCTGTAACACACAAAGCTGCAACAATACCAAACCATAGTACTGACCATGTCCAGGCACACATTCAGTACTTTGTTTTTTAAAGCACCTTTTTGCTTAGTCTCAAAATCATAAAAGCTGTTAAAAATACACCAGATGCTGTAAGCAGCAGAGGGAAAACTTGAACCTTTTTCAGAATATTTCATCATTTAATTAATGATGAATAGGAAAAAAAAAAAGTTATTGACACTTCAGTAATTTTTCATTCACTCAGCTTGGAAAAGTCAAAATTTTCACGAGTATAATGACTGCAAAAGGAGGAAATAGTATGACGTTATAGTTGCTTCTGCTTGTTTTGAAACTGCCCCTGCTGTACCCCCACTAAGTTGCAATATTGACTGTGAGTGCCAAATGCAGATCCCACATTACAGTGGCTGGGCAACTTATGACATGAGCAGGGCTACTGAAAAGCTGTCTAATCACATATGCTGAAGACCACAAGGAATTGGAAATACCAGCACATACTTAATAAGATTTGCCTGAGTAACGGGAGGAACATCACTGCAACAACCAGTACCGCAGCCCTGGCTGACAGTTTTGTCGGCAGCTTGTCCACCACGGGGACACCAACTTTACAGGACAGCCCCAGCACAAGCCAGCTGAGGGACATTGGCTTTGCTCTGTGGGAACAGTGGCTTGGGGAGGCAGGGCTCCATGGGTTCAGTCCCTTCTGTCACCCCGTGTTCCCTGTCACAGCACTTGAAAGGTGGTAACTCTTGGGGGTTACTGACAGCAATAACCCCTTGTCCTCTGCCCTCAGGTCTGGAAGCTTGGACCTCACATGTCTTTGCATTTCAGGAGCCACAAATCTTAACCCAAAGTCAGAAACAGAATTTTAAGCCCCTAAGCTAGATAAACTTGTTTCAAAGAAAAACAAGAAAGATTATGCCGTGGACTTCATACACTGTTACACTGCATTTTTCAGAAGCTTTGCCACTCTGATCTTAAAATGGGGGGCTGGGGGGAATAAAGAGTTTCTTCAGACAACCCTGGTACATAAAAATGTGACTTCCACTGTTTTCTACACCGCTCATTTCAATGTTGTGCTTGCTAACATGTCTGGCAACATACATTTATTTAAGTGTCACTGGGTATCAAAAAGCCTTAAGGGAGAGGCCAGACGGTCTCAGAGATGTCCCCCTGCCCATGGCAAGTCAGCACAAAGGAGACCAATGTGGCGGGGTGCCAGCTTGCCCAGAGGTCCCAGCTCAGAGCTGTGGGTACCTCCATAATGAAGGGGACAAGCAGGCAAGGAAGAAAAGTGAAAGGCAGGGGAGCAGCACCATCCTGGTGCAGCAAAATACCACCAGCCCTGCTGTATCTACTCAATGAACAAGCAGAAGCTGATCTCAAGCAGAACTGAACTCCACTGGTGTGGTTTCAAAAGGATGTCTGGCTTTTTAGCGTGCCCACAATTCTGACAACTTTGTCATCTGTCTGTCCGTCTAGGCACCCACACACATCTCAGTGTTTGCAGACAAGGTCATCCTCAGGGGCAGGATTCGTAAGTGCTGCTCTCAAGTGGGAGAGGGATGGTTCAACTGCCTTAACTACGAAACAGATTGTCCTGACAGTCTGCTTCTATTCTGCAGAGGTTTCACTTTGATTTGATAATCTTTGATTATTACTTTTTTCTTCCTGTACAGTTTCCTTCAAATATAAGTGTAGATTTGGATTTCACTGATGAGTCAACAACTGCAGGTGATAAAGCCCAAACTTCTGTCAGAAAAAATGTTGATAACATGGCTATAGAGGATGGGAATAATTTGCAACTAAACTGAGCTTTGAATGCACCTTACTTAAGTATCCAACCACTATATAAAAATCTGTCTCAGAATAGTTACATTCCTACTCCAAAATTAAGATAAAATTATTTGAACATATATCCAGTGACTGAAGTTACTTTGTGTCACTGAGTATTTTTTATTATTCAATATTTTAACATCTATGCATACCAGAGTCTCTCAAATACTTACCATCCAACCATTCTTGGCTAGAAATACTTTATAAATGTAAAAGTTATGAAAACAATTTAGAAGACAATCTGCTGAAGTTTTCATTGAAAATGGTGCACAATTTCTAGTTTTCCTGCCTATTTATGCATTTAAACATAAGACAGACAAGATAACACTGTCTCAAAACACAAACACTGATTGAGATAATGCACGTTATCATCACAGTCATAAATTCAGAGTGAACAAGTGCAACGTGAGTTATCTGGTACAGAATAAAAGCTATGTGTTATATTCCACTTTTGCCATAAGGATTGCTCTAGTCATTAAAGTATTATGATTTATAAACATTAATTGTAGGCATAAATAGCTAATACCAATAGCCCCAAAATAAACTGGCAATTATTTTTTAACTCTTAAAAAATTTTTCAAGGGATATTAGTTAACCTGAGCCTGCGCTTTTTACCAAAAATGGGTCAGTTATGGGGTTATTTTTGTTCAAATATAAACACACCCACCCAGACATGAATATGCACGGTCTATCTCTTCTCATAGATTTTTCCTTCTTTTTCAGGGGCCATGTGGCAGCAGCCCAGCCAACCAATTAAAACAAAGATTTTAAATGGTATTTGGCAAACGTAACTTTTGGTTTTTTTATAGAACAGTGACAGTATTAAGAACAAACACGACGACTATGAACCACACCCTAGAAAGCAAAAGTAAAGTTTCTGATAATCGATACCTAGCTAGCTTTTTGGAAGAATTATCTGTGAACTTAAAATCACCTTGAAGATTATAAATGTCTTGTAAGATTGTTTGTACTATCAAACCTCTCTAATAAGGGCAAAGTGCATGGTAACCACTGTCAAATTAATTGTTCAATCAAGAATCAGTACGTAAAAGGCATTAGCTCTGATATGCTCCATTGCATACAGTTACATCTTTGGTAACTGCCCTGTGGGAGTTTATGAACCCTACATGACCCCTGTCAAAACTCAATTGACTTCTTGCCTGTAAATTCTATTAGAACTGGTGCCTGCATCACCGCCCATAATAATAAGAGAGCCTGATTTATATATAAGCACTTTGTTTTAGTCTAACTCAATGGAATACAAAATAGATGGGGTTATGAGATGGCTGTTTAAAAAAAAGTCAACTGCATCTCATTCTGTATCATAAATTAGAAAATGAGTTTTAAATATCTAATTTAAAAAACCTGGAAATGCTTCAGGAACAAGGACGAGAGGAAAGGAAAAAGAGTTGTGGCTAAATATTGCCTTTTTTAAAAGTACCGGGTTCCACAAGAAAAATTAAAAAACAACAAGCCATTAACTAATACAGTGTGCAAATGTAATTGTCCAAATGTTCTGAAGTTTACCTACAGCAAGAAGCATTACTTTTACAGAATTTTAAAGTTCCTAATAGGAGCAAAACTTACAAATTTATTGAGAAAGCATATGCTATTTACTAGCAAGTTTAATGATCTGGGTTAACCCTTTTTCAGAGACCTGGAAACCCCAAACAAAGAGTCCATAACTCTTCCTTTGTTTCCATAAAGTTATTGACATTCCTCAGCTATAAATACTCAGCACTATTCATCTACTCAGGTTAGCTTATAATTTTAAGACATTCAAACTGACCAACAACGTAAAATCTTCATAACATCTCATAACATAGAACACTAGTGCAACAAAGGCGCTAATTGAACTTTTCTATTATTATCATTTTACTCCTGAATTTCTACAGCTTAGATCCTCCTACAAAGAGGGATCCAAGTAGCTTTATGTATAGAATCTACTTTAATAATAAGTTCAAATAAAATCTGCTGGAAATAATTATCAAATTATGAGCAGTACATGCTTACAGAAAAGAAGCAGATAATTAGCCAAGTGTCATACTTCTGATACATGGGACAATGAAAGCACGAATGTACACATCAGTGATCAATTTTTTCATGCAAATAAGAGAATGACTGAAAAATAACCTATTACCATACTAAAAGTTCAGGAGGTTACAATGAAGATATTAGAAGGCAGGATGGGGCCGCTCAAGAATGTTTACACTTATGGAAAACAGAAGGGCAACATAATACAAAGCACAAGAGATAAGCAGACTACATAAAAAAAAAAAAACATTCAACCTTTGCTAGTTTGCAGATCCACTTTGGAAACTATTTGAAGCCATGCACAGATATTCAGATTTCAAAGAGTAAGATACTTTAAACCCTTGAACTAGATAGCAACATAGAAGCTCTGGAGGAGTTAAAGAGTCAGTATAGAACCTGAAGGGAAACCTTTGAAAAGTGCCAATCACAGGAATGACACACCTGCAATGCACAGGTTAGAAAACTTAAAAATACCACTGAACAGATACTGAGAGCAGAGCCTGGCATAGGCTGACTTCACTACTTTGACAGCAGCACCCCTCTGCTGGTTTGTTTTAAATTGATAAATCCTTCTAGTAAATGCATTAGCTACACCTTAATTGTAACCAGAGAGCAACCAATGTCCCAGAGATTCTAGAAAAATCCACACAGTTCATTACACATGTAATTATCTTTACTGTCATCATCCTGACCAAAGCCAAGAAGCATCCCTCAACCAGGCTTGCTTCACTGTAGCTTTATGAATCCAAAACTTATCTCTCTATATCAAATAAGTTGTAAACTTGGACTGAAGACAGTAAAAGTCAGATTTAGACAAACAAACACATACTGGTTGTCAGAAAGCCACACATTCACAGCAAGCTTTGAGAAGAAGTAAGTTTCTAGCCAAAATCTGCAGTATCCATACAAACACAAGCATACCTATCTAAAAAATTCAGCACTTAGCCTTCCATCAGTGGTGTACTGTTGCTTAAATGCAAAAGAGATCTTGGAGGATCCGACGAGATCAGCTAGTTACCATTCTTAGGCTACCTACACGGAAAGTGCTCTTCTTGAAATACTTTCTTGGACAGCAAACTTCTTTTCCCTTGCTCTCGCTCATAAGCCATCTGCACAGGCATTCACATTTCACCCATCCAAGCTACACAGACCATCCATCACAGCAAAGCTGCAGCACATGCGGTCAATTAGACTGTTGGCCAGCATGCTGCGCCACCCCACTCAAAATACAGCACACATATGCCTCCAGGCAAACCTCTCCACCTAAGGCTTCATCTCAGCAATTCCAAACTGCGCATCCTAATATCTCTGTGGGACATAAAGGGGCTTACCACACGCCAAGCCTGGCAGAATATTCCTTCACATGATATCACTCTATTTCCTTCTGTAAACTTAATTAACAAAGTAGACATTTGTGTTCCAAAATGCATGCCATATACTAAGAAGAAAAATCCCTAGGAAAAAAAAAAAAAAAATCATTCAATGTCTAATAAAAGTATAAGGGCCCTAAAGAAAGGAACTACTTATGAAAGCCCCTATGTTGTCATGAATTTCAAAGCACACAAGGTACAGTTACTGAGACCCATTGGGTAAGATTCGAACAGGAAAACAAGAAAAAACTTGTATATTTGGACATCTTCAAATTGCTTTAAGTATCATGGATAGAGCATTCTAAAAAATACTTGCAACAGACATCTGCTATACCCAGGAAAAGAAACCAACCAAAAAATATTTAACGTGGGCTTATTAATCGGACTTATAAAATACACTGCTACAAAGCCTGTGGCACACAGATTATTTAATATATATGCAAAACTTACCACTTAGATCAAAATAAGAAAATACATCTCATAAAAATAAGCTAAGATCACATCACAGAAAAACCACCAAAGGTATTTATGATCATCATTATAATCTTTAGAGTACAGAAATATTTTAGACTGCCTATGAATCTTAGAATTATATCCGTTTACTTGGAAGAGTTTACACAATGATGGTAGAAGTTGCAGGATGCCTAGAAAGTCTGTCAAAATTTCTTGCTTATAGTGACCACTGTATTTTAAACACTGAGTGATTACAAGTTTAAACCTGCTTTTAAGGAAAAAAGATCCTGCTTCAGTGGAAGAACTCTAGGTATTTTATATCAATTAGAAAGTCAATCATTATGTTCTTACAAAGATAATTTTCTTAATGAAAACAATGGAGTACTCAATCTGAATAAATTTATTACCCAGGTTTAAATACATTACCTAGGATTAATGCACTTAACTTGAAACAGAACAATATTTTTTCTCTACTATTTTAAGTACACCTTTGAAAATGTCTCCATTTGTAATAACAGATAGCAAACAGTCTTAAGTCTGTTTTTTTTTAATGCAGAACTATATTTGAAACAGTTGCACAGCAAAATAAATTCTAATCTTTATAGCAAAGTTTGCTATTGCAAACTAAAGCCATCTCTTCTATACCAAAAAATACTCAGGGGACACCAAATCTCACCAGCTATCTCTCAGCAGTATCAGGGCCACAGATACCCAACCTGGTGCTAATACCATAGAGGCTACATCATTGTAGGAATACCTGACAGCTTGGCAGCTGAGTGATGAAACCCCCACAATTTAACAATTAGAAATGAACCTCCTAACAGCATCAAAATTTTATTTGTGACTTTAAAAGAAATGTTATTCTTAGCGTAGTACGCAATTTCAGTCAGTCTACACAATTGGAAATTTGAACTTTTTTCTACCAAAACTACTTCACTCTGTCTTTTGCCCCTCCTGGAACAAAACCAACCTAGCTTTTGAGTTCAAGATGCATACCATAGACAATAATATAATACTAATAAGCCTATCTCAAATTTATAAGTTAAAGTTTGAAATCCAATCGTTGTCTTTTATTGTGTTTGTTACATAAACACAATACAAAAGAGCAACTGGAAACCATAGTCCAGCTACTTGTCACTATTCTGCACCCTGCAGAAGCTCCCGAGAGCCCTGTTAAGTGCTGTACTGCAGGCACCCAGTGAACAGCATAGCCCCATCGCTGAACCCTTACCAAAACAATATCCTGCTGGCTTCTCCTGAGAAAGCCCACTTATTTGTAACAAGAACACAAGAAAGAAACAAGCTCACTCCTCCCACAATTTTGAAGAAATCAAAACAGTCTTCCCTACTGGGACAATACCCATAGTTCTGACGAGTAAAATCACTGCATGTGATGGACTATGAATAGAGATGACCTGCAGCTATCAATGAGTCTTGGAGGACTCCTCATAATCTTTGAATGAGTTTGCATATATTTGGATTGTTCTATATGAGAGGACAACCATAGCATCATCTTGGATAATAATTCTACTAGGTTTAAAATAAGACACACCACAAGAATTCGTATTAAAAGTACTATTAAAATTCATCAGTGACTCTTGGAAAAAAAAAGAATCCACGCAATCCATACAGCTAAGGAAGCTGTAAAACACAAATTAACAAACAGATCCAGGACAATTTGTTTATCATGAAGCCCAGATCCAATATCTAACTGAAGTAAACTCCAAGGTTTATAACTTAATGAAGAACAACAAAGCAGGGTTTGCTCTCTTTCTTGTTTAGTATTAGTTTCCGGATAAAAGAGGAAAGCTTTCAGCTTTTAACCACACTGCACCTGATAGGAACAGTCAGTAGAATGAGCAGAACAAAGCCATCAATCTCCCCCTGCCTTTGGCCACCAGGTGCTGCTGTGCTGCAAAGCCACAGCCGTGATGCATATCGTGGTTCTTTCACCCTAATTATTTACAGCCCAATCAACAAAAAAGGTCTCCTTAGACCTCCCTGCAACCATTTCCTTTGTGTCATTTCTGCACGAATCTACTTAAATGCATTTTTTCCCAGTGTTATTCTTGAAGGCCAGCTGAAACTTCCCATTACTTCAGGATACTGCAGCCGGGCTTCTGATGGGAATGGGTTGATACGCACGGTCTACCTTCACTTCATCAGCTGCTCTGGTTCTCAAACATTTCTGGATGCAATTACAGACAACTGGAAATCAGTGCAGTGAGCCAAACAGATGTTCAAATTGTTCTTCTGAAAGACAAGCGACAGAACTAGCCTTCCCCTGTTGCCCAGTCCTGAAATAACACAGCACAGGGGAATGGCATATGGCTTGTGTACGCTGCAGTCCTGCAACTCCCAGTTAAGATACTGGGAGCTGGGGGGAGAAGAGGTTTATGCATCTTTAAGGCACACCTTTAAAGGACACAGGAAACAAGGATGCATAGTATAGCAGGAGGTCGGTGATGTATTCTGCTATTTCAGTTTTTGTTTGTTTTTTGAAAACAGAATATGATCTGGGGTGCCACTAGGCAGTGTGTTAGAGGGAACATTCTGACAGCTTCACATGGGGTAGCTTTAGCTTACTAAAATTGGTCCGTTCTCTTGGTAATCAATCAGAGAACAAGCTCACCTACCTTCTATGGAGACAGTGACAGCAGTACCCATCACATGGTGCCCTGAGCTTTCAGTTCTTCAGCTCACCCTTCTGCAGACCCCTGCCCCACAAAAACATTACCTTAAGAAGCCAGATACATTTTCTTTTAAAAACACTTTATTTTGTTCACAAACAAGATAGCTTCTGCATTATTTTAAACTAGTTTCTCCTACACCTACAGAATGCTACCAGTAACAGCTGAGCATTATAACTTCCTGGTTAGCAATGAACATCCCTCACCAGAATTATTTCTGGGTTTATCATTGTTTTGTTTTTCTGCCGAACAGACTTTTTCCACAGAGCAGCTCAAGAATATTTGATGTCAAGTCATCTCGTGCATCATTCATGATGCAAACTAGTCCAAGGAAAATGTCACTGCAGGATTAAAAATAGTCCTGAATTGCAAAACTAAAGCTAAATAAAAGCTCTGTCCTTCTCTGCGGCATACCAGCAATTTTATTTTTTTCTATCTGGTGTGTATGGCAACCATGAAGAAAGAACATCTTTTAATTATAAACGACACTAAAGTGATTCTGGCAGAAGTTAAAACAGAGCTCTTGTAAAGTTCAACTCCCTTAAAATCCATACACATAGAAAAGGTATCTGTCAGCAGAAAGAAAAACAGCTGGCCAAGTCTTTTTTTATCAAATAAACCCTTACTCCTACAAGTGTGTGACACATGATCAGCTAACTGTTCCACTATACTCTGTATGCTTTAAAATAATTCTGAGTCACCAAAGCCATTTCACAGAAAATTCCATGATGGCAGAAACGATCACAGAGATGAATGATGCAAAACATACTCAGTTATTCATAGCAACTGCAGCTCATATATAGAGATTTTGTGCACAGCCTATTAGAACCAAAGACTGCAATACTGCCTAATATTTCCTTCATAAAATCCACAATTTAGATTTTTTTTCTTTTTCAGATCACAGGTACACTTGTTATTCATTCTATATAATAACAGCGTATGTAACTTTTATGTTCCATATCATACATTCAAAATGGAGGTTGTTGGGAGGTTTTTTTAAGCAGAATCTGCACAGCTTTTCCAGAGCCCAACTTAACCTTCATGTTTTCAGTTCTTCACAGTCATTTTGCTTCTCATTAGCAATTTCATTTCTTGGCTGGCAGACTAATCAAATGCATCAAGCGTCAATAGCCAGACCAAGCAAATAATTAATTCTTAGATATGTACAGAGCTTTAGATCATAGCTAGTGTCTACAGAAGTAGTTTTAAACACTTCAGGACTATAAATATGAGACTGGTTCCCAATTTAAGACCTCTAAACCTGGTTATCTTCTAGACACACAGCGGCCCATATTCATTGTCCACATTCTGCTAGACAATTCCCATTTAAACAGGCCTAACATTTGAAGATAACTTTGCATTTCAATGTTGAATATGCTTCCTCATCTGAAAGGTAACCGTGAATACTGAGGGTATGTTTACATCTGGTGGAGAACCCTCCGATTAAAGCCAGTGAGTGTCTGAAAAAAAGGAACCAACCCTGGATATAGAGAGATCTAAAGCATTTATTTTGTTTGTGCCAAGCCTGCGAAATGCACATTTCACCAGTGCTGTAACAGATGTTGTGAGTTCTCATGTACCCTTGAAGTATAATTTTCTAATTCACTGCAGGACCTTATGGAAATGAAACAGCAAGAGTAAGCATTCATTTCCTGAAACCTCAGTTCAAATCCTGATCAGGTCACAAATGAAGTGAAACAGCTCAGTCCTACAAGATGATGCATCTCCTGTGCCTTTTTCGCTCCAACAGGAGTGGATACACCACCACACCTTCTAAGGTCAGACGTGCTCACAGGGAAAAGAGAGTTACAATCTTAATAATCACTGAAAAATCTGTTTGCAACTGCAAAAATATCTCCAAAGCAGAGTATAACTTCAAATTTCAGATTAGCTGAGGCATGTGGAAGGCACATCGATCAAAATTACTGTTGTAGAACACCAACTTCTATTCTCTTGGAAAGAGATACACAATTCCACTCTGGCTGCCTAGACAACAAAGTTAAAGAATCATCAAGCTGTAGTTAATTTAATTTTGGTGGTTTTTCCCCTTGCTTTTCTTGCTGCTGGCCATTTTGCAAGTCGGTAGAGACATTTTATTTGTTATGCTGCCTTTTTTTTTTTTAAACTCATCCCTCTATATACACAGAGAAATTCAACACCCATCAAGAAAGATGGAGTTTCTAAGTCTTGGGACCTACAGTCCTAAGCAAAAGATCTGTCACCAGCATAACCCAGGAAAAAAAAAATCCCACAGAATCACTGAAATAAATAATCTTACTTCTTATCTAGAGAAACTGTAATTAAGAAAACAGATTAATATATTTGCAACTAGGTAAACATCAAGCTTTACATCAAAAGCAGCACTACCATAACTAACAGCTTTCCCTTAAACCTTTGTAGTGCCTAAAGATATGTCTGCTAATGGGATGGGTCACCTTACTAGAAGCACAATATACTAAGTGTATCCAGTATGTGCTAACAACATACTGACACTTGTGGAATGCTTTTCTCTTCCCAAACACAGTCCATTTGCAGCCTACATTTCTGATGGGATTAAAAACACTCAAATAGTTCGAAGCCACAAATTAAGTACCATATGTAAATATTCCGTCTTCCCCACACAAAGGGAAAAGGGCAACTTCCATATCACACATTCCTACAGATTAGACTCGTGCACGCTTCTAAACCACAAATTAAGCACAATCAAACCCGGTGGCTTCTGTGTGAGTTCAGCAGAAAAATGAGAACTATGTAAGAGTGGTTTTGATCAATTTGCCATTCAGTTTATAATTCATTATGCACGTTTACAACATGCTGTTACACCTTACCTAAATACTGTTTCTGTGTCTAGCATTAATCTTTTCAATGAGCATCTCTTCAGTGAAGCTGAGCATGCAATGAAAAAACCTGAGCACACTACTAAGCCTTTTTAGACCCATTAACTTTTTTAATGTTGACTATTTAAAGTGAGTTTAGGGGAAATGACAAATGCAACCAAATATTGTTGCTTAGGAAAAAGAAAAAAGCAAACAGAATAGTGGTTTTGTCTGACATACAAAAGTATATTTTTCCTGGAAAATTCTTGTGTTGGGCTAATACTAGGAAAAAAAAAAGCTGATAAAAGTCAGTGTTTCTCCAGACATTTTTTTTTTAAGTCTCCAGACATTAAAACAAACAAACAAAGGACCCCCACCAAAACCAAACACAGTAACTAGGCATTTTCTTGCTTATATGAGCAATGACGTCTTTTATTAAGGCTTTAAAAAATATATTTAAACTTCATTTCTAGTTAAAAAAAGAATTTTTTCCCCTATTCTTTGGATTTTTATTATTTTAGTCATGTTTTTACTTTTTGTTGACTATATTCCTGAGTTCAAGAAAAAACAACATCAAAACAAAACTAAAGAACAACCCATTCCTCACATACAAGACATTTAAGTGTTGGAAGACAATCATACCGAAAAAGCCAATCTTGAAATAAAAGCATGATTCCTCCTACCCTCACACTAGCGTATGAATCAGCAGACACTTCCACCCTGTATGTGGTGACTTTTTTCCTTTCACTAATCTAATGTAGTTTCAGATGAGTGTATTGTAAAGCAGTACACAAAAGAACATTTCTAATTGTGTCTATCACAACCATTCTTCATCTTATTGGAAACAGCTTTGTTTACCTGACAAACCAGTACACATCAGCCCTTCCTAAGGAAACTCTTCAGCCTGGAGCACTCCAAAAAAACAACCCCAGATCTTGGTCACGGGTGAAGCCCCAGCAGTTGTTGCAGGGCACAAGTGCTGAAAGGAAACCACAGCTCCTGAAGAGGCTCAGGGCCAGGCTCTGCTTGTAGCAACTAATACTGCTTAAAGCAAAGCACAAGAAGAGAAGCTGCACTGACATGCCCCCTGCCTAGTGGCATAACCAAGCAGTTTACAATCCTTCAAGCATGAGGAGGAGAGACATTTGCTTTCAAGTAAATCTACTGCTGAAATAGACGAGGGAAATAAACTAATTAGAAAACATCACTCCTCATGGACAGTGCTATAGGAAATACAATCAAATCATCATGCAATGTTTATGCTTGCTTTAGACAAAGTGAGAGTAAACTTTTTCTCACTGAGGCTTTGTCAACACACAGTTATGCAAAGTAGATGAAAAGCCTAACGTGAAGCAAGAAAAAGTCTAAATGGTTGTAAAGTTTTTTCCAGTAGCTGCTATGACATTTAAAAAACAGAATAGAATTTTTAGATGAAGGATTCCTTCAAAAGCCTGATATTGAAGCCATTACTGTAAAAATCTTTGCAGTAAATCTCATTAAAGTAACAAATTGATTTGGTGGCCTACCACCACCAGATTACCTTGTAGGACACAGTGCCAGCAAGTACCCTTACTGCTATAATATAACTTGTTTCCCCAACACATACTATTTATTTGTTAAATATATCCTCAGAAACTGTAAAATATAAGAAAAAATAATGGATTTTTAAAAAATTAATTAAAATGTGATTAGGAAATAACTTCTCAAAAATAAGAACTGAATTATTTAGAGACCGTTAAAACCATGTCCTATTTATTTCAGCTACAAGTTTAAGAGAGTATACCATTCTTCCCATTAAAATTAATCCAGCTTTGTTTTATTGCATACATATTCATAAAATCAAAACACACATGAACAAAAAAATGCACTTTTGGAAATTACTGGTTCTACGAGTTCGAAAAAATTAAAACCTTTTTCTCTGTTTATTAGAAATTCTGATAGGAGATAGTTGCAGGAGTGAGTCTATATAACAATTTTGTTTTTCCCGAATGTGAACTCACATCCCCAGTAGCAGTAAACAAGACATATGCACATCAAGGACAGACTTTACTTCATAGGTACAAGCCCGGTAAAAACAAGAGGTCCTTTATTTCCATCAGCCAGAACGAATACCAAGGACTCATCACAAGATAAAACCAAAACACATGTGCAACTAAAAGTTTGTGACAAAACTAGAAGTATTACAAAGCTGAGAAAAGTTTCTGACCACCTTTGCTTGCAGGATGGGGCAGGATGGCAGGGGGTGATAAGGCTTCTGTTGCTGAGACCTGGGGGAAAGCACACTCTGGGATGACATTACTAAACATACAAACACCGATTAAACATTGTCTCAAGGCAAAAATTCTACACAGTGAGCTGATGCATGCATTACTGTGTGTAGCTAAGTTGTTATCTACAATAGACTGATAACCATTCATTAACTTCTGAGCAGAAGAGACTGCTGGCAAGCTATTTCATGCCTCAAAGAATTTACAGCAAAAAAGAGGTAAACACACAGTGCAGGTGACTTTGTATCTGGAAAATAAAATGAATATTTAAACAAGTCGCTACCTTCTGGCGGTAAAATGGATCGACATTGAAATGTCCCAACAAATGTGGTTTTTAAAACTGGTACTGGATCCTTCTGTGCCATTGGATGGAAAATAAGCATTCAGTTAATAACAAACACCTATTAGTAAAGCATTTTTTAGTAGAAACTAATTTTATAATTAAATCCCATATGAACATATGAGAATGAGTACCAAATACATACTTCACAAGCAGCCCTAACTACAAGGGTCATAAAATAGTATGTGTACAGGCAGTTACAGCTTGGAAGAGTCCAGGGGGGAGGTTAAAAAGAAGATATGAAAATGAAAAATTAATAAGTCTACAGTAGAGTTGTTCTGAACACACGTATTCCCAAAGTCACAACTCTCAAGGCAATCTCCAAGGACAAGGAATTTGGCTCCATAATTATTTCTGAAGCACTTGGGAGTTCTGAAAATTATCTGCCTCAAAGCAGATTAATAAGGGAAGGAATGCTGTAGAAGTGACCAGAGCCCTACACTAGCTTCCCCCAACAGTAAGCCAAACATCTATCTTCCCTGTGCACATGAAACACTGGCATTGCTGAGAGCAACCTGTGCAGAGGCTGAATGTGTCCTTTAATAATTCAATTCCTCCTGAGACTCTGAAAGAAGACAAGAGACTATAACCAACTTTGAAACAGGATATTCAGAATTGCCAGTTACATCCATATTCATTAGTACAGACCGTGATACCTACAGGCTCTTCCACCACTAGGCAGCGTAACCACCCTGATGCCACCATGCAAACAACCCTAGGCACTCCAGCTAGGTGTTCTAGCCTTGGTGCTTCCATCCTACAGCTCTCCCAGCCAAATACAAAAGATACAACTTTTTACTGCCCAGCCCAAAATCCAGTTCCCTCCACACAGATTTGCACACAAGTTCTTAGACATCTTTTCCATTAAGAAAGCCTGTTCATTAAAAAAAAAATGTTTTTATGCTCTCCTTAAACTGCTTCTCATCCTCAGGAATTTCAAATCCTGTTCAGAAATTAAAAATCTCTTCCCAGACCTGTATTTTCCACTCCCCCTTCATTCTTTTAAATGTTCCCATGAGTCACACAAAAGGGACTATAGCCTTATAATTTTCCAGGGAAAATAAGGACTGCAGGTGTCACCTGTCAAAACCTGAGATTTTTTAATTTTTACACATATATGCAAACATCAGCAAGCATGTTTCGTAATGCTTTATACCACACATACATTGTTACTTTAGCTTCCATCTGCTAAATGCTCTTTGGTGTTTTATAATCACAGTATCATCCATCGCAGACCAGTATTTTAAAAAACTGACGTGTTCTTCCTTTACAATCAGTTTTTCCCAGAAACATTTAATATCCCTGCTGCTTAGAGCAGCTCTCTAGGTTATGTCTCCAGAGCCCATGTCAGGTAAACAATTTTTCGTGCTTATGTTTTCTTTAGTCTGTTGTAATTCAGATTGCACTGACCCCTTTTCTGCTCTTCTGTGCTATCAGTTAAGCTGCTATTTCCCCCCCCCACACACATATATGTTTTTTTCTTGGCCCAAAGACAAGCAAGTTTCACAGCTTTTGAAGCTGGAAGGAATCATCATATGATCTCGTACCATAATATTCTGACCTGGCAAATTGCAGGGGCCATAAAGTTTCACACCGCAGTGCTTTCAGCTCTGGCAGAATTAGGACATATTTTAGTGATTTTGAAAAGCCATGTTAATCCTAAATATATGTATAAACCTGTTAGTGTTGGACTTTTTCCTAGTGGTACTATTGACTTTATAACAGATATGCCTTCTGCTACCTATAATCACTTTTTAAGATGTTCAAGTGGGCTAAGGCGATATACAAACACATAATTTAAATGGTTTCTATTTTTCCTGCCATCAACAACTTCTATGTATATGGGTAAATGCAATAAACTTCAAATCTCTCTCAAATAGGTAAGCAGTGAAAGTCCTTATTCAATTTCGCAGATTAAGCCAGCCACAAAATAAGGGCTCTAATCCTCCAATTATGTATCTGAACTACAAGGTCATCCTTTATCTGTTGCATTCCTCACACATGCATTAAAATATACCCATCAGCTGATAATATCTTCACTTTTATTCATGAGACAAATTAAGAAGGCAAGAACTCCCATTCTTTGTTTTGACTGACCCCCTATCCCAAGCTGTTTTCAAAGATTGTCTACAAAGACTGTGCCTGGTGGCAGAAAGGGAGGAAAATTACAACCTCCCCTTACAAGTGAGAGGTCTTACAATAGCACTTCAGAAAAAAAAGTAAGTAAAGTGATATACATTGTTATAAATTGAGACCACGATGGATCGTAATCTAATTAAAATTTTATTAATTATAGCAAGTAGA
>JAVSBS010019197.1:0-23364 GCA_033124195.1 Coracias cyanogaster
TTTCAGCAAAAACAGCAGCGACTCTCTGCTTTGGCTTTTGTTTTATCTTTTCCCAGATTCCCACCTACAACACAAGCTGGCTATCAACTCTCCTTGCTCTGAACTCTTCCTGGATTATATAATGTTGATAAACTGCTGCGAGTATGTTTGGTGAAAAGATAGAGCAATGATGAGAACATAGCACTATTTACTAGAGCACATTAGTAGTCTTACCTGCCAAGTAGTTGTTTCAGAGGTTCATCTGTGCGCTTCTTATCAGCTCTCCAAGTAAATAATTTACTAGGTGCTCAATGCAGACATATGATTCTCTGGTGTCGGTGTCTCTGTCCTAGATGTTTCTTGTGAATGGCTTGTGGATGATTAACTTACTATGCTCTTCTGCGCTGCCTTGTACCAAGAGCAGTGCAGGTGTCAACAGCTCCTACTGGTGAAGCCAGGGAAGAGAGATATTGGGTAGATTTCCATGTAGCTCCACATTTCAAACTGCTGATTTGCTGTAAGGGCTACAGTCACTTAGAGAATTGGTCCTGGTCTTGCAACGGGTTTGTTCCAAAAGAGAGACCTGACCCAAAGTTCACTGAAGACAACATGAATATTTATATAACCGTGGTGGGAATTGGTTCAAACCACTGTGAGCTCACTGTTGGTGTGAAGGTATTTCTGAGTGCCACTACTCTAGTAAGAGCTAGTACATACACCTCGAGGAAAAAAAAAACTACTAAGATGTGCATCTTTTTCATAAAATTGTTGAGAGAAGTTTAGGGACCTGCTTTTGCTCCCCTGCAGCTATTGGCAAAGAGATCTACTAGAAGGTAGGTTACAGCCCCTGCCTAAAGAATGTCCTCTGGTCTTATGCTCAACCAAGCCACCAAATGCAGTAGACAAGGCGAGGGATAGAGGGGACACTGTAAAATTATTAGGTCCAATTTTGAGCATCTGTAAAGCCAGTAGGAGCTGGACTCAGTGTTTCGTTTGAGGCATTGCTGCTCACAATAAGATTTTCAACAAATTAATATTTCAGTGATTTTCTCTTCTCTGGTCTCAGTCCTGGGATTAGATCTGAGCATCCCTATAACTTGCAGGTTTATGTTATTTCTCTCGTAGTTTTTGCGTCACCCCCACCCCCAATCCCCTTTCTGCCTTCTCCTGCAGTGGCTCTAGGCTCAGAAGAGAGGTCAAAGTAGTCAAGGAGGGGAAGGGAAACTGGGCAGTGGGAAAGATTTGGACTCTGCCTAGATAGTGACATCTTTGAGCAAGCCTGAGTGGCACAAACTGGCTCATATTTTCCCATATAGTTGACACAGGGGTTTAGTATATTTAATGTACTTTTCAATATAGTTAATATTCTTGTTGTTGTTCCTCTCTTGCTCTATATCTGTTGCTGATGAACAGCTCCATTTAGGGACAACTGAGCTCACTGTAATAGTAGGCTGGTAGTTAGAGTGATTCCTGAGAAATGGGAGACTGAGTGTTAACAATTTTTTTCTCTGAGATTCAGAATAGGAAATGAACTGCTGAAGTCCTGTCTGTTCTCAGATGAACGACTTTAGCTCTCTCCTAGCTTTGACTACAAATCTAGTGTGCATCAAAGCAAGCACATATATGCCTAGAGAAATTATTTTCAACAAAATTATTTCATTGGTAATTTTTCAGGAAATTACAGGGCTCACCAGATTCTTGCATGCTCTTTATATATAAAAGGATTTATGTTTATGTACGAGGATTTATCAATAGTTTCTTTTTTTAAATTAGAGCAGCATTTTGTGTATGAAGAATACAAACATTAACCCTTACATTTCAGTGTCGTTGTAGTGAACTGTTCATTCTTAGATAGGAGCTTGCATCTCTTCTAAAAAATCTTTGTGTGAGAGCAGTAAACACTTTTTTTCTCGTTGGAGAGAAAATGTAAGCGTTTTGTGATTATACCATTGCTACATAAATTGCCTTTGCAAAAGCTGGCTGCTGAGCTTGCCACCTTAGACTAGAAATACGCTTACGTTGTTTTCTGAAGGTTCCAAAATATTTTCTGAGAGCACAGTTTGATAAAAAGTTTCATTCACATAATGTAAAACGTATGGATATTAATAGATGTTTTAAAAGTAAAAAAAAAAAGTAGACTGATTTTTTTTTTAAAGCAGCTTATTGTAAAGGTCAAAATAAACAGAACAAAATTACAAAAATAAACAAAAATGAAAGAATCCCCTCCCCAATCCCAAACGTAGATGTTCATCAAAATCACAAAAAAAAAAAAGAGGATTTCTTTTTTACCTAATACAGTCTGAACATTTATGTTAGGCACATTTTAAAAGTAAAAACATTTAAGAACTTACATGCAATACTGAAATGTGTGCTCTTCCACAGATGTTTTCATAAAGTTACTCCCACCAGTGTCTTCAGGGGCAGGGCTTCTCTTTTCATCCACGTTCATTTTGGAGCACCCAGAACCCGTGCTCATGAGAGTCCTGTGAGCATATTGCTGTTTGTAATTGATTGCTGGCTTGGGGGTTAACTGCATCGTTTAAAAATCTATCATCCTTTGGCTTACTGTTCTTGACGTTCATTAGTTGTGGCTTGCCTTAAACTTGGCCCTGATTCTACAGCTGGATTGACTAATGCCACTACCTGGTGCTGTGCAATCAGCCTTAATGACCTTGATGAGCGCAGTGGCCCATTGTAGTCTAAAGGGTTGTGGGACGAGGAGTAGGATCCTAGATCCAGACAGGAACTGTAATACATAGTGAGAGCTGAACCCAGGCTGAGGCTTTGGATATGATTAAGATAAAAAAATAACACAAAATATTACTAATATTTGAATCTGAACAAGAACTATATGTTGAACATACAGGTTGAACTTGTTAAACTCTTATCTGAGTGGTTTAAGTCACCATTCTTACGCTCATTTATAGCATCAGTTATTAAAACATCTTCTATATGGAAATGCAGCTAGTGGCCTTTATTACAGCTTTCATTTATCCAGAGAATATTTTGTTTGCTCCATATCAAGGAAAAAATAAAAGATTCAGATTAAGTAATCTATGGTAAACCAGGGTGGTTTTTGTTTTGGGGTTTTGTGCGTGTGTGTGTGTATGTGAGCATACAATTTTTATTGAGTAAGTCTCTTTGCTAAACAGCAGTTTCACATTATACAGGACAGTCAGATTAAAATTTAAATTTAAATGCCTTTGCACTATGGCTCATAGGACTAACTCTGAAAAAGTGTTTTACTCCAACAGGCCAAGATAAAGGAAGGATTTCACTCGTGAATCCAAACTGGTCTGGGGTACCACTACCTCTAAAGAGATGTGGTTTGCTGCATCCAAGCCTCGGTCTCCACCAAGGTTGTGAAAATTACAACTTTTCTAGTTAAGACTTTCTGCCATGAACCTCTTAAAAAAATTTATTGTCTTCTCGTACCAAATACAAAGAACTTTAAAGGTAAGCTTTTACCAGCTGGTGAAAAAAGAAACAAAGTGTGAGAGAAGAAATTAAATACAGTTACCTCTTTTCCATTACAGGAACAATTTAGGAGAGGGAAGATATCATCAGAAAACAAACATATAAGTACTGGTATAACTTTCTTCCTGTTTTAATCAAATGTAAAAGGGACATAGAGTCATAGAATCATTGCATGGTTTGGGTTGGAAGGGACCTTAAAGACCATCTATTTCCAAGCCCTCTGCCATGAAATGCAGAGGTTGCTCAAAGCTCAGGTTGCTCAAAGCCCCATCCAACCTGGCCTTGAACACTTTCAGGTATAGGGTATCCACAACTTCTCTGGGTAACCTGAGTTCAAATAATTGAACTAGAGGACTTCAATATACTTACAGATTCTCATAAGATGCAGCAAATCTTTACAGTTCTACTCTCCAAGGAGATTCTTGAGTAAATAATAATGACTTTGGCCTCTTGCATAAATGAAGATGGATGTACTGAGAAAAATCTAATCATAGATTTTTCCTGCCTTCATTCCTATCTTGTGCACCAGTATTATGTTGTTCATATACTTCATATCTATATTCCAGTGGTGGTGTACTAAAATGAAGCTTAATGCAGGATAAGAGGAATATAAACATATCAACAGATTTGTTTCTTTAATAATTCAATATTAAATCTGGTGATTTTGGAAACAAATAATGTACCAATTTCTTTGAATGTTAAGTAGTGCTACCAAGTCAATCAGCCTTAATGACCTTGATGAGCGCAGTGGCACTCATGTAGCTTCACTGCAAACTCATGTCTGTTCTGTGTGTATCATCAACAGAATTGTTCGCTAAGGGCCACATCTCCACTAGGAATGATTTAAAGGCATTCCTACAGTAGTGTACCATAGCAGCTACTCTCTCCTAGAAAGGATGCAGCTTATCTTATGAAAGCTATATATTGCATATCTTATCTGATTACTTCCAAGTTATATAAGCTAAACAGCTAAAAAAGCTAAATAGCTAAAAGCTCTGGCGTTTGGGGGTTGTTGTTTGGTGTGGTGGTTCATTGTTTGTTGGGGTTTTTTAGTAATGCAAGTGGGTTTATAACAGTAGCTTCTGGAAGACGTTTTCGTATCAGTGGCTCACAAAACTATGCCAGCGGAAGTCTACAATGTAGGCACAGCTTAATTTCAGATTGATACAGATGATAGAATATTGGAAATGTTATTGAGTGCATTACTGGAAGAAAATAGCCAATGTCCTAGCTAGTCTGGCAATTTTTCCTGCTAGCACTGAGGGGAATAGAAATACACCATTTTCATGTTAGAGTCCACTCTGGTTGGGCAGTGCCTACAGTTAGAAAAATGAACATGTTTTCTGTTTGAAACATGGTTCTGTATACACAAGATTGAACTAATGGAGACAAGGAAAGCATTAAACTGCATAGTAACCCTTTTCACAGTGTCCTTGCAAGGACATATTAAGCTTTTAAAGTCTTTTAACCCATGTAAGAGTGAATCCCCCGTTCTTTCTGAGAGTTTTTCTTTAGTATCCATTACAACTCTTAATGATTAATTATAGATCTGTCTCTTTGTTTTGAGTTCTCTAACATTCCTGGCTTCGTTAATTTGTCTGGAAGGGCCATAAGCTGTTTGGAGTCAGAAACCATATCTTTGTTCTCACATTTTATAGTGTGTAGGACAACAAAGTCATGGTCTACCAGTATGGTTCCAAATAACAGCTAGTAATAGTTATAACGTATCAGCTCTGAATCCTGCATTCACATAGACAAGACAGCTGGGAGATGTGAAAATCCTCAAACTCCTTTGATGTTAGAAAAATATGCAACAGAGTGGGAAGCAGCCGTGAAAAGTTTGTGTATGCAGACAAGCCAAAGTTAGTAGCCCACAGAGGGTTTTGAGAAGCTGCCTTCATGCTGACTGCAGGAGATGTGGTGAAAAAATTGCTTAGTGCTTTGGAAACTTGCACCTAAACTATGTATACAGTCAAAGGTTTTCATTCCAGTTAATGATAAGTTAATGTTCAAATTTTCTTTGCAAATTTGCAGAGCAAGTGGAAGAATACATCAAATTGTTTATGTTCATTGAAATTAAATACATAAAATCATTCATATACTTTATGAATCATTGGAGAAACAGTAGTCACAAAATCCACTTGCATCTAACAGATTGAAACTTCTAAGAAAGAACATTTAAAAAAGTATTGGCGTCTTGGTGAGTGCATTAGATCGAAGAACAAGTTGGACAGCGATTACAATTTTTGCCACAAAGTTCTACTTAAGTAAAATCCACACAGTAATTAATATATTTTGAGTACAGACAAACTCCAGAATGCCAGTGGTGCATTCAGAACATGATGAATCACAGTAGATGTCAATCCACAAAGTCTGGTTTAATTCACTCTTCTGAGAAAACACTTTCCAGAAACCTAGCAGCTATTATTAAACCCCAAACCAGAAGATCAATCAGAATATTAAAATAAAAACTTTGCATAATTACTGTTTGTGGCTGTGATGGTCTAGGGATATAAGAGACGCAAGGTCTGTAGAGACAGGAAATCTCTCTTGCAAAACTAGCTGATGGATTTGGAGAAGAAGCAGTACTCTCATCCCACCTCCAGTTTATTATCTCCCCTTTATTTGAATAATATTGAATATATAAATACTGCGTCTGATGAATCTGAATCATATGACTGCAACAGGACTATTTGCAGCACGAATAACAAGCAGCAAGATTAGGTCCTGTCATGTTCTTTCTAAATGTCTAACTGAATAGCCTATTTCAAATAAGAGTCTAGATGGCACTGCCTGAATCTTTATGAACTCTAAATCTCCCTCTGGAATTTTATTCATGGAAAACCAATGGATATACGAGTTTTTGAAATGCAAGAGTTTCAAAGTGATTAGCACAATAAATGTATCTTCCCCTTTTTTTTCAGTTGCTACCACCTCAATTATGATCACTCTATATTGGCTAGAATGTCCCAGATGGAGTGTCCAATATAAGGTGGTTTGTTCTCTGCTAAGGTTTTCTGACTATCTTTTAAGTTGCATGGAATTGTAGGAACACACAAATTAGGATGTAAATTCATGGTTGAAATAGAGGGATACAATGACTCCAAAATGATACATTTATTTATAGATTTATTTACGTTTAGTGCTGGAAGAAAAACAGTTACAAAATCTGTTCTTATCATCGATATTACCCTTGATGAGGAATATAGACTCTGGAACATCGAAAGTCTTCATGTATTTTGAAATAATGACATTGAAAACAAATGTAAGTGAATTACAACAAAATCAAAAAAGAGAAATTCCATTGCACATGCCTGAATGTAAAGAATTTTCACACTGTAATATATAGTTTACTCTTTTCTTTGATATGTTTATTGTTTAATTTGTGATAGATTAGAAGTCCAGGACAGTGTTTTAATTTATATTCTTTCAGGAGCAGTGCAGATACATGATTCTAAAAAAACTACGCATAGTAATTGTCTGTAATTAATTTTCCTGAAAAAAAAAAAAAAGGCACACTACATGCCCCAAAGATAGCTGCTGCATGTTTAGTTCAGTTACTGTGTGTTGTACATCTTACGGTATGTGCTCATCTTTGGTTCATTGTGAAAGGCAGCCAAGTATAGATAACTTCATTTCAAGCCCAGGGGAGATGACACTGACTTAGTCTGGAGGACTCCATATTGCAGGACATACAGTGGTCCTCCGCAGGTATGAAATATCCTTCCCTTTTCACTACGTAGCACCAACATTTATTCTTTTCATCCCATCCTTTTCAAAGTCATCCAACGTTGAATTAAAGACTTAGTTATGACACATTTGCCACTTCCCTTGGTCTCCTTGCTAAATTTGTTTCTTCTTCCTAATTTGTACTTTTCTGTCTCCAGCTTATCCCCAAACCAAATCTTTTCATGCTGTTGTCTGTCAGATTAAAGTGTCTCAAATATCAGAAGCCTTCTCTGGGTCCTTATGAACCATGATCAAGATGCCTTTTTGTTTAAAACACTAAGTAGGTTGTGAATTAGGATAACAAACCTGATGATGATGATGAGTCTCTCAAGGTTCTGAAGTCACACTGTCTCAGACAATGGTATGACATTTGGAAGAATTTCTTAAGGATGTCTGTGTATTTTTTAATGATTTGTTTTAATCATATATTCTTAACAAAAAAAAAAAGTAAAAAAAAAGAAAAGCACAGATCCCATCCCTCAAAATGCATTTCACAGGCCTGATTCTGACTAGCTATAGCTTGAGCTGTATTTTGTCTATATTATCCAAACACTGCACTGTGGGGTAAATCTGCACATGATCAGGTGCTAAGATGTTTCAATAGCTTGCTCAGTCTTGTTTCTGAATGCTTCAAAGCCTTTAGCTCAATGTATCTTCCTGACAGCCCTGTGACATGAGATAGTATTATTATCCCTTTTAAACAAAAGGAATGAGGCACAGAGTGACTTAAATGCTGTCAAAAAACCCAATTCATTTAGGCTGCCAACTTTCATATACTTGATAGCAGATTTTTTTAAACCTTAAAAGTGCAGGTGGGCAAATTAGTTCAAGGAAATCGTTAGCCTAAGCAGATGTTAACCCCTTCTCATGGGCATTAGGCATATAACTTCTCAGGTCCTTTTGAAAATCCCTGTAGGCATGATTTTTGGTGCCTAAATGTATTGAAAAATATGGCCCTTGGCAGCCTTATTTTCAGGATGCTTAGGATTGCTATAGCACTTTGTATATCCAGAACGTAGCTCAAGTACACTTCACTTGCAGATATGAGCACTCAGCACTTTTATAAATCAGTTCCCATATGTCTTGAATATCCTGAATATTTACAAAAAAATGCTTTCTTGTTACATATCTTTCATTCATTAACTCATTTTTTCTCCAGTTACTGTATACCAGTCTTTACTTCTACCATTTACTCCCCTTATTTCAGTATTGAACATCTCAAGTCCTTTGTCAGGAGGAGAGTGATGTTGATGGTTTCTTCCTCCTCAACAGAGTATAAATTCAGGGCTATTTTAGTTTTCTAACAAAGCCTACATCTCACTCTTTCTTTGTTGACCTGTGGTTTCAAATAGCTTCTGAACTTACTCTATTTCTGTATATGACATATGTCAGATACTTTTTTCCTTGTTCTCTTGATGACTCCTGAAATCAGTTTCACTGAGTTCCAGGAGCTGCATTCCTTTAGCGCTCAGTAGCTGATAACAGGTAAGTTGTGTACAGCCCTGAAGCCTCTGAGCTTGGGTCCACACTTTCATGGCTCATGCTAGCATCCTGCATTTGTATTGCACTACACCACATTGTTATTCTGGAGTTATAGATAATTCATTCTACACAGGTTAATTGCCAGAATAGCTACCTGTAACCAGTATCTAATATTTATAGGGAATATATCAACATTGTAACAGCAATAGGTGCTGCAGCACAAAATTAGACAAAGCTAAGCAAGGCTAAAATAAATTAGGTAATGTCCACCTGGTCATTGGGCAATTGCAGTTTCAACTAAGCAAGCTGAAACAAACCTTGTAAGTGATAAAGGCAAGACCAAACAAGGAGAGTCTGAAAAGTCTCATCCCGAGTCCTTTCAGTTATTAAAAAGCCTGTCACCTCTTACTAGCCATGGTGATACTGCATCTGCTTGGTTACAGGGACACACTTGTTATCTCATTTGGGAATCTAAACTTAGATGAGGTGAATCTAGTCTTTGGATACCAAGCTACAACCAGCTACTACCAAAAAAAAAGGTGCAGAAAGGGGTGTTCCTCAGCCTGATGTGCTAATCATGGTAAAGACACAGCTTCAGAGCATTTTGGGTTGTACCAGTCATCATATCCAATACAGTTTGAAATCCTAAAAGTATAATGAGCTTTCCAACACTTTAATTTCTAATGTTGAATAATTTCCTGTGAATTTCCAAGAGTTAAATTCCTACTGTAGAAGTTGCAAGGTGGAATTCAGAAGTCTAAATTCACTTCTCAAAGGAATGACTCAGTCAATTGGCTAATGGTGGCCCAAGCTCTGCTCTAAATTAATAGATAAATGCATGTTGGACCATGAGGCTGAGAGAAGTAGGGCCTTTGCTAGGCAACTTGCAGGGGGGAGGGTAAACCATGCTGGTACATCTGGATGGTTCCGTGTTTGGCATGGTGTGGGCAGACTCTGGCTCTACATTTGCATGTGGACCATAGTAATAGTGTATCATAGTAATAGTGACCTCTGCCAGCACTGCCGAATTTTAGAAGAGGAAAAGCAAGCAGCATGTGCAGTGCTCTGGGATGTTGCCTGTACCTTGCAGACCTTGATGTGACGGACCAGCAGCATCAATGTTTCCAGGTGTAGTCTTGTCCAGCCTGAACATGGAATGGAGTAGCTTTTTTTTTTTTTATGTTCACCTCTGGTATGCTGAGAGTGCTCCAGGACCAGAAAACATCTGCGCTGGGGAGATAATGCCATGAGGATGCTGATAGAGCATTTTGATAAAGTTGTTTTGCTGCAGTCAAAGAAAGATACCTGAAAACACAATCTAGGTCTCTGGACTTCCAGCCAAACCATTAAGCAAGAGAGTAAAAACTGAACTGCTTAGAATTAGATTGGAGGATCAGGCTCACATCAGTATCTCTTTTTAAAGTCTCTGGCAGTTACCTGTCTATATCCAGAGGCAGAAAGTGGTCTTTAATAGTAATTAAATGACTCTTGTTTATTGCCATCAGTTGATTAGTGTGGTGAATTGATGCAACCTGCAGGAAACCACTCAGCAGGCACCCACAAGGCACTCTGTAAAATGTCTATGTATTTCAAATCTTATGAGCCTGCAAAACCCGAGGATCACACATTCCCTAGCAAAGCACTGACCCTGGATCAAACACTTTCTGGCTGATGGCATTGACTGTAAACCATCTTCTGCTGTAACAGCATACAATGCACGTAATGTGTGCTACTCTTGAGTAGTCAACAGATACTGCAGAGGGCACACAGAAATGTTCAAAAGTACTTCTATTTTACTCTTTCTACCTGAATAATAGAAGGCTATCTTTAAAGACATGCAACTGTAAAATAGTTTGCTATACATGGTAGTAATAAAACATGATTTAAGGTAAGCTGTGATTATTAATAAATTATTTTATTTTAATTCCTTATGAATACGTTACAAAACTAAGAACAGATTTGGAAGTCTGAGACAACTATTCAGCACATATCTCTTAAATCTATCATAGGAGGGGCTTGAGACACATCTTTAGAATTTCTGGGGTTTTCTGAGGATTGAAAAGATGTTGTGCTGGTTCAGCACCAGCATTTTATGCTGCCATCTGTTGCCTGATCACACAGGCCAATGCTGAACTCAGCAACATCCCTTCAGAAGTCTTCTTTCAAATAACCCTGCCATAGTTTTTTGTAGGCCCAGCTCCTTCGCTGCCCACTGTAGTGCCAGCATCGGCTGCTGGACACAGCAGACAAAGACGGCTCCCTCAGCGGCCCTTCACATAGGACACCATCCAGAGAGCTCAGCAAGATGCAACCAGCCCCAAACAGAAGCCACACCCAACAGGAAGCTCCTCTGGTTAATTGGTTCCTGGTTGACATGATCCTGGCCTCGCCCACCACCCCAACCATGACCACCTGGGTGAGGGCGGAGTCACAGGGACACAGGTGGGCCTAGATTCTGCTGGGTTGTGACTCATTCACAGGTCAACTCCAACATGAGGCCCACAGCTCAGTCCCCAAGACTTCAAAAGTACATTTTCTTATCTTTGTTTAATATATTTTAACAAAAAATATCCATACCACAAATTAAGCCTTAATGAAAACAGCCTAGATTCCTGGCTGACAATAGTGGAAGAATGTTTTCTGGCACATTTAAGAAATGCAAACTGATGTTTTTGTCAAAGAAAGATAGCTATTATCTACATTCATCTAAGATTATCTGTTCTTTGTGAGCTCTCCTCTGGATCTTCTGCTCATTGTACTGTTTTTTGTTACCATTCAAATCCCTTTACTCAACAGAAGATCATAATTTTACCACAGAACAATGATGCACAAAATGAAGGTTCTCTGTACTCAGAACTACATTCCTCCACACTGAAACAATTCAGGTCTGCTCTATCGTGCTTAACAGCCAAATCATGAAGCATTTCTAATACAAAATATTGTCAGGATTTTATTTTTTTTTAAGCTTGTCTGAGGTTGGATGCTCCCTCCTTACCATTTTTTGCTAGCTGACGGGATGTCTCTCAACTGAGGATACAGGTTAGCTTGAAATTACCATAAATATACTCCATGACAGCTTTGGAGCTACCATTACCAATTATGACATATCAAAAGCCAAGGGTGATGATGGGGGAGGGTGACATTTTTACTCACCAGGGAGACTAGAGATTATTTTGAAACTCAAACATTTGAAATTTAGTTCCTAAACCACTCTAGGGAGAACGTAATCAAGGGTAGATGGCCCTGTGCTTAATATAAATTATTTTTCTTTCTATATTGAATTATTTGTGCTGGACTAAAACTAAAGTGACAGAGGAGTCACTTAATAGAAGTTTCCTTCTATCCTACCACTGATCATTGATGAGGGAGGTTGCACAGAGGTGCAATAAGGTGGTTGAGAATTGAGCCTTAAGCTCTGGTAACAGAGAGGTCAGCAGTTTCTTGAATGTAATTAGATTTTGTTAGGCTATCTCCAAGATTTTGATACTGTATTTATTCTCAGTTTATTGGAACAAATTCCAGGAGGGAGTCAAATGACCTTGGCAATTTTCTCTAACAGTTATTTTTGATCATTTGAACATGTAACTTCACATGACATCATTTCAATAGACCAAATTGTCCTCTAAAACAGTCTCAGGACTATCTTTTTGGGACAATGGCCTATCCACTGTATCTTTTGGGAGACACTGAAGTGCTAATACAAAATCCACTCTATTAATATTTAAAATTTAGCTACTATATGTATTTCATACATATTTACAATATTATTTTGATCCATTTTATGATCAATCTTTGATTATCTTAGTGTTTTCTTTTATTTACCTATTGCTTTCAGGCAATAGGCAGCAGAAAGAAGCTTCTTTTTGCAAAGTTATGCACTATTACTAAAGTTAAGGTTTTCTCCTTTGTTTTTTGTAGGATATAAGTTGAGTTTCAAGATGCCACTTAGCTTCAACAGTTTTGGTAAGTGCAAAATCGGTCATAAAGGGTGCATCTTGTAGCCCATTGTGTGGGTCAATATTTTAGAGCATGTTATTTTTAGACATTGAGTTGGCTATGAAGTATGTCTAAGACAATGAAAGATTTCTGTTAGTTGCAGTGGTTTTGGAATATGTCCAAAGCTGTATTGACCAGGATCACTAGGAAAACCCTTTCAGCCTCCAGAATTAACCTACTTTGAAACCTCAGTGATGAGAATAAAGGAAATAAACAAAGAAATATATCTTTGGCTGTCACTGGACTTATACAGCTTCTTGTGCAACTCATAATTTTGTAATTCAGAAAAATACTGTCCTTACTGTTTGTTTACCTTCCAACAAGTAGTAACGTGGAGACATGGTTTTCTTTGCATTTTCTTTTTTTTTTTTTTCATATTTGGGAAAGGGTTTATTCAAACTTAAAGTGTCTAAATCAAAGCTGGATGTCTTAAGGGCTGTATTCTTCCTCAGCTCCAAGCTAAGGGACTGACTAATGCTAACTCGCACTGTAGGGAAGAATATTTCTGTTCATTGCAGGAACTATTAGATGAAATTGTTCGGCCTGCACTAGGCAGCAGGTCAGACTAGATAAGATTAGTGGTCCCTAGTGGCCCTAAATACAGATCTGTAGCTTGCTTCTAGTTGCCACTTAAGTCCTTATCATCATTACATTGAGTAATATATAATTCTCAGAATTAGTTCCATCAGTCTGAAATTACTGCATGAAATACTATTTTAAAGATAATTTTTCTTCTACTTAATGATAATCTCAGAGGCCTGGACTCACACTGAGAATTTTGGCTCAGCGCAGCAGTGAGCCAAACTACCTTTTCAGTTTTACTTAGCAGCATCCCCAGCCACAAGTTAGGTAAGTACATTTTCCACAGAATGATTAGAGAAATGCTTTAATGACTGGGAAGGTACCTCAGAACAAGATTCACAAAACCCTGTGTACAGAACTTATAAGGCAATTAGGAGGAGTTGCTGAAGCGAAGAATTTGGCTTAAAACCTCCTTCTTTGTGAGACAAAGATGCCTAAATCCAAGATGAGTAGACACACCTTTGCGCAGTCATTAACTGTTTCCCAGATTTAGGTACTGAAGTCAGTACCTCTTTGTGAAGGGCTAAATCAACTCATAGAGCACGTAGAAGTTTCAGTTCCCCATTCGCCATCCCATATTTACTATCAAGCTCTAGGACGTGATGTGACATACTAATTTAAGTCTCTGATGATTATGTAATTCTTATTCATAGAAATACTTTAAATATTTAGTCCAAGCCAATGCTCAAATTTATGGTCTACTAATTCATGTGTACTGTCCCTGGCTCAAAGTCAGTGCAAAGTGAATGTTTTGACCCTTGAGTGATCAGGGATATCTCCACCTGTGGGTTTATGTCATGTGGTTAGAGCATATGCGTTAGATCAGAACTGCACAGCTAAGCAAGAGTAAAGGTACTTGTGTGTCTCACTGCATTTCAGGCTCAAAACAGACACAAAACCATTCATCGTGGCCAAGAATTAAGTTGTTAAGTGCCATAGAGTTTTTCTGACAAAAAGAAAGGTGTTTAAGTGACCAGCCATGAGGCAATTTTGAAATTAAGTGCCTGCAGAGGCAGTGGTTTGACCAAAAACCTTGTTCTTGATTTTTTATTTTTATTTTTTTTTCTCAGGAAGTCTCTTTTAAGTCCAGCATTTAAAACTTAAGTGCTGTACCTGTACTGTCTCTGTTCTGAAGAGGGGCCAATGTGCTGCAGGTCACAAAGCAGCATTGCGCTAGAAACAACTCCCAGACACATCCTTCCAGAGGACAGAAGTAAGAGAAAGGGCTCTGGAGTTGCACACAGAGAAATGAGCCTCATTATTTCAGCTGCAACATGCTCTCTCTCTCCAGTGGCCAGTTTGAAACATTGTCTGGCAGTACAAAAGGCATCCTGCTGTTGGTGCAACCAGCCATGCGTTTTGGGAATGTTTTAGTGATGCTAGTAGTGGGCCGAGTCCCTCTCACTTGAGAACAGATATCATTCTGACTGCTTTTATATACATATTTTCAATATAGGAAAGTATATCTATAAGGTCTGATTCTTTGAGAACACACATGGGAAGCTAGACTCTGGTCTATCAAGTAGAATTTGGTGGCTTATTCCTATCTCACTGGCACCAATCTTGGGACCTTTACTGCAGAATTTAGTACAATACAGTAATAAAGAGTGTGAACTTGAAAACTTTTCTGTTCCTATTCCCTGGCAGAAAATGGAAACCTATATCCTAGACTGACATTGAAAAAAATTACAAGGAAAAAGAAAAAAGTTAAGAACTTACTTCTTTTTTGACAGAATTATAAGAAACACTGGCCATACTCTCAGTCAGCCTGTACTGGCACTACTCTCTTGCTATGATGGGCAGCAGTGAAAATAGACTGACTTTTAGCAACAGAGACTCTGACTTGTTGCACTTCCTTTTAATCAGAATTCTGACTGTGGCAAATACAAATGACACATTTGCTATAAAATGAGTTTATGCATATACATATGTGTGTGTATCTGATGAACAGAAAACAGAAAATCTTTTAAGGATTAATTATTTCTAAACTAAACAAATACGCTTCTAGCTCTTTTCCTGGCACAGACATCCATCAAACAATAACAGGGCATCTGTTGAATAGACATGCACATGCAGTTGAAGCAGGCTTAATTTTTATTTGTTGCTCATAAAAGATGTTGCCACAGTTTTATATATTCAATTTTGTATAAACATTTAAGTGAATAAATGAATAAAGTACAGTTACAATGAATAAACTCTAATAAAGATTGTGATTAAATACAAAGCAACACAGCAGGAATTTCAATAGGTTGAAACTGTAGTCACATCTACTCAAAAGGGTGTTAACAGTATGCTTCAGACTCCCTGCCGTTGTTTTGAAGCAGCAAGAATGCCTGTTGCCCAAATGCTTCCCAAAGCAAATAACTTTATAGATTGAATTTCTTCCCGAGGGAAATTCAGATATTGGTTATTGCTGTTAACATAGAGTTCAGCTGCATGGATTATTTGAATGGTTTATTCATTATTGGTCTTTTAACAGTTTTTAGGGTAAATTTTTGATGCATTAATAAAGAACACATGTAGAAGAGATAAAACTATGGCTTTACTAATATGTTGGGCATTACACTGGTTTTGATTACAGACTTACTGAGCACAAGAGTGCAAACTGGTCCTAATTCTAAAGTTATGGGAGAAATTAACACCTATATTGATTTTGAAACACCATGTGATTTTTTAGATTAAAAATATTTACCAATCTAAATGTTTTTGTCATATTTTTATTTAATTATTCCAAGAATTATTCTATATACATTTTACTACTTAAACATTCTTTGATGTATTTGTTAATTTATCAGTTTATTTCAATGTTTAATATATAACAAAACATCCATAGCTGAATCCTACCTGGATGCTATCTCTAGCAAGCACCCTAGCTCTCCAAACTCAGGGAAAGAAACAGGGTGTGGACCATACTAGAGCATTGTATAGCATACTAGAGCTCCTCTGAGCTCATACAGAAAAAGAAGCATTTACTCTCTTTGTTGTGTTAATATACTCCTACATCTTATGTCCTATTTGGCAATTACATGCAACTTTGACTTTAAGATGCTGGTCTTCAGTCATTTTAATCAGCTGCTGCCAGATGCTCAAAGAGAAAAGTCTGATAAGTGTTGGCAAATACTTACTAAAATGCTTCCATGCTAAAAAGTATAGCTCTGCAAGCCAGTCCACAAGTCTATCTCCTATGCAGAGTAAACTGTGTGAGTGGCACCCACACGATTTAGTTTACTACAGGCTTAAACATTTCCCCAGCAAATTCTTTCCATGTTCCCATTGCTTCTGCTGACATGCCTCAATGGTCAATTCTAATGTTTTTTTCTGTTAAATGTCCTATGAACCCTTTCCCATCAATCGGGTCAATTACAGGACAACTCATCTGTTCTTTGCAAGAATTATGGGATGTTTCTTGAGAAGTAATGACAGCTGATTGATTTTCTCCATGTCCTCAGTTCATAGTAAATGTGCTTCTGTCAGAGCATAACTCAGGAGCCTTCCCATCACAGTCTTTCTAGGTAGTCAGAGTTTCAGTTAGCACAGGTTTAAATCGCTTCTAAAAGCAGATTAAAGGTTATTATTTGTTGATGGGAAACATAGTAGTACTGGCTGGCAGAAGCCCCAGTTAACTCTTTAGTGAAGGAATCACTAAGTGTGGGCAGGACAATAAATGCCAAGGAGCGTTTGCTAAATGTCACATTTATCTCACCTAAAAATTGCAACCGAGAGGAAAAAATGTGGTCATTAAAGTAGTTTTACCTCCCACCTGTGATATTAAAAGGAATTTCTACTAAGTTCATAACCTAAGTGTGCAAAGTGCAAATGATGCTGTCCCTTGTCCAAAAAAAGTTTACAACAGTTTTTGCTGCTAGGGAAGTCACAGCATTCTGTATTTTTTTCAAACATCAAATCCTAGGAAACCTTGCCAATGCAAAATTGCTTTCCTTAAAACGTGAATCTGTAGTAACTGAAGTGTTAATATTTTACTCGAAGTTTTTCACAACTTGCAGCAGTACAACATACACGTCCTTTCATTATGACAACATGTTTAGTATTGCTTCATAATTATTAAAATTAACATCTTTTAAAGCCTTAGCTGAGGATAAGGACAAACTCTCTGGATGTTAATAGAATAAATGCTAATTGAACACTTCCTAAACTTTTGTTTCATCTTGATGTTATTTTGATTACTTCAGAACAATATGCCCATATCTCTTTATTGCACTACTGTGCAAGGTTCTTTGGAATGAAAATCTCTCTGTGCATATCTGATGCAAACCAGTGGAAGACTCCCTGAACAAGGAACTAGTGAGTGGGGACCAGAGGAAAGATAAATACAAACCCATATCCTGACATTTGTGTCTAACAGAATTCTCAAGGGAGCTCCTCAGTAGTACATACAGGACTGCATATCGCCAGAGAAACTTACTCTGCATGGTTATAAGAATTGATAATGTGAGCAGGACCCATATGTGGGATGAAAAGGGACCTAGATAGATACTGAACTGAGGGTACAACCTTGTACATAGGAGTTCCTTCCCTGAAATCCACATTGAAGGTTGTTGCATTTACTTTTAATGTTTCTGGAAGTTAGCAATCTGTGCATGCCTGTTGGAATTTGTTTTGAAATAAAGCTCTGAGAGTACTCCTAAGTAAATAGTGAAGCTGAAAGGAAAAGGTCCCATTAGTCCTGGAGCAGACACTACTGTAAAATCCTCTAAATGCTGTTCAGAGATGTCAATGCCATTGAGAGCCATCAGAAATTATTTTTTTATTTTAAGTCATGTACATTGTTATCTCCCTTAGTCCTTTTTATCAAAATGAAAGGATTATTGATCCTTGCATTTGAATTTCACGTGCATTCTATAGCAACAATGACATACAGTGAAAGCAACAACGGACTAAGTTTTTGCAAGGCCTCATAAATGAATGTGAAAAATGTGGCACTGAAGAAAAAAACTTCAGGAAGGCAATGAAGTATTCAGCACAGAAAAATAGGTGAGGAATACTAGCAGAACAGGACAGCATATGTAAAACTGTTGCAGGGTAAAAAGAGAGTTGTTGTACAATCAGTTAAGAGTTGAAGCAACACCAGGGTAGTGGAAGCTGTGAAAATAAATTGCCTTTATCCTTACAGAATGATCTATGAGGGGAGATGAGAGAGAAGCAGTATGTTATACCTAGGCTATTCACAGAGGAGACATCACCCTGCCTGTTTCCTCTACATGTTTATTCCAAATTTGAGTATGAATTGTTTCTAATAGGAGTAAAAGCCCAGAAGACCAATTTGACACGGCTCAATTAGTTTATTGATCAGAGCTATGAGACCACAGCCAATCAAAACCATAACATATGTGTTATCATCCTCTGCTGGGTGTTCCAGCAGTTTGGGTGAACCGAAACGTATTTGTCTTGTGTTGAGTAATATTCAAATCTATCTTGCTATGAGGAAAATCTGCAGAAAAAAATTTATCATCCTTTTGATACTTATAAAAAAATAAGTGTTGTCTGCAAATATTGTGCGCAGTTTAAAGATAAATTGATGTTTTATCATTTGTACTTTTTTTGTCATTTTGACCATACAAAACTCTACTACAACTTTTTTTGTGTTAGAGCCTGGGAATCATCAGAGCATAATCGGCAATTTACCATCAACAGCAGAAAGTTCTTTGTCAATCAATACTTATAAATAGCTTAGCTAACAAAAGAGACTATTTTGTACTTGTACAGATGCAGGTTAGACATCCGCAGGACAGTCAGATACAGTTTTTGCAATTTTTGTAATGGATTATTTTCCCCTTCAGTACCCTTGACAAAGTTATACACCTGCTAATGATAAAAGTTTACCAATAATTTCTGGCCTAGGACTCCTAGTTGCTGAAAATATCACCAAAAATTTGTGTTCATGTTATAGATGGGCAGGTTTTGTATGTTTCTTAGGATAGTTTCAGCTGAAATAATTTGGAATTTTTCACAGGACAAGACTAATACTTTGCACATTTTGAAAGTCTTCTGGAGGTATCTCATTAGGTCTCTGTGCTATGGAGCTAGGACTTGACGTTTGACAGGGTAATTTCTGAGGTAATAAGAATATGACTTTTTTGGTCATTTCATAAAAACTTCCCCAAATTTGAATGAACTCTAAAGCTTTTGAAATATTATTAACTTAATTATGTATGACTTGAAAAACATTAATTGTTTCTGTCCTCTCAAGATGCTCTTGCTTTAGTGTGCTTTAATTGCCTCCTGAGCTATGGCCTTGTCCCTGCTACCGCAAATGTCCAGGGATGGTCCAGCCTGGGGATCTAAATGCTTAGGAGGATATTCCTGTTTACAAGAATATTTCTGCGTCCATTGTTGCTCCTGTCTTTTCAGCAGTGCTGTGACTCCAGTCTCTGCAACTGAGTTCCAATGTTATGATCATCTCTGAGTAATGAGGAAAAAATATAGAAAAGAGGTTTAAAAAGGAAAGAAGGACATTAGGAAAGGAGCAGGAAAGGAAGAGACAGAAGAAACAGGGGAGGGGAATAAAGATAAGCTAAAGACTAGTTCAGAATAGCTCAAAACCACTTTCCTTCAGAAGCTGAGCAGTTCTTTGATCACACCACTGAATATTCCTTTGCCATGTAACAAACAGCTGTGACACTGCCAGCTGCATGTTTCTGTCCCTCTCTGCATGGTGACCCATACAGAAAAGAACCTTCTGCAGTGACTGCCTCATTTTCACTTTAAGTGTTAGAATGCACTGTGATGCATATCTGTATCCCTGCTTGATCCTATGAAGAGGAAGCTCATGACGCAGAGTCCTTCAGGAAAACCCTTTGAATAATATATACACAGGCTTCCACAGGAAATCCAATTTCTGTCATTTCCTAGCTTTTGAGTCACTCTGATTTGCAATTTTAATATTTTTTAGCAGAGAATTTTGGTCAGAATATATGTATATCTGTGCAACTCTCTGCATTCGCTTTGAAGCTACCCTTAGCAATTTTTTCCCAAAGAGCTCAATTTTAGACTGCTCTCTCAATTAAGCCAATTCTGTGTGCTTTCCGAAATTTTTTCCCCCAGCAAAGTACCTTGAAAAAATATGTTTTTCACTGATTTATTTTGTGATTGAAGTATTATTCTTTGCCAGTATGCTTGGTTACTTTCCATAGCATTCAGTTCTAATAAACATAGCCTCCCAAATTCATAATTTCTATGCTGGGCTGCTTTCAGTTTCTTGTGTGAATGCACAAGCAGCAGTCCTGCTGTACCAGTTAGATACACATTTTCCAGGGATCTGACACAGAAGAGAGATAATTATGTTTAATTTCAGCTTAGGAAAGTCTATTGTATAAACTGGAATATAATCAAGTCACAATTAGAAAAGCAACTGGCTAAATTCCTTCCATTAAAAAAGCACTAAGGGAGCATCACATGGAAATCCATTATTAATGAACAAATACCTACAGTACAGAACAGTAATTTGTAAATTGCTTTTAAAATTTAAACCATTTCATTTATGGGACAGCCATACAGATCACTTTTTAAAACAAATATTTTAAAAGTTGAACAAACATAAAGGAAAATGCAAGTTTTCTTTACTAGAGGTCATGTCAGCTAAGAGGATATTTCAGTATCCAGTATATTTTCAAGGATGCTGTAGACAAATGCTGAAGGTAGAGTTGATTTAGAAAACATTATAATAGTCAAGTACACATCTTTTCTGTATTATTAAAGACAGGGTTATTATTTGCAGTGACATAGTAATAGACAAGGAAGAAAGAATGGTAGAATATTAGAAATTCTAGGGACAGAGTATGTCATTCAATTATCCTTCTAAGGCCTATGGGATCGTCTTTTCCCTGTTTGTTGTTGATGTCTCATCCCTCCAGCTGTTCCTTTACAACTTTGCTTCAGTGTAGCACTCTTAGATATTTTCTGTATGCCTCTCCTAGGGATCAGGAGTCTCAGAACAATCATAATCCCTGGCATAATGCAGGAGTTTCAGAATGAGGACAAAATCATTGCATACAAATCAGCAGGGCTGGTAAGCCTGTACAGCATCCATCTATCACGCTGTACTTTCATAGGACTGCACCATGTATCTCACACTAACCATATTAAAGAGACTTTGTCAGCAGTCATGTTAAAAATATTTTGCCTATGATTCTGAAAATATAAAAGCTGGATATTAGTCTGAATTACAAACCTTGTCAAGGAAGTAGATTAAACAGACTAACCAGGGAAAAAACCCTTATTTCTTGGCAGTTCTAGGCAGCAAAACATGAGGTATGACTTCTGAGGCAATGATGATACAGCCAAGTTTCTATAATGTTGCACAATTTCCTTCTCTGTTGTTTATGAGAAAGCGTCCTTCTTTTTAGGCAGACAGCGTGAGGTGGAAGCGTTTTGTGATTCTTGAATTTTTTCCATTGGCTCCTATTTTGCTCTATCATTTTTTGAGATCTTGACTAGAGGCCTTCTAGATAGAAAAGGAGGAAGTCCTCCAGTTTGAAAATCTACCAATCTTTATGAAGATTGCAGAAAGATGCAGAGGTGAATTAGAGTACATTAACTCCACTGCCACCTGCTGGGAAGCAGTCATTTTTATGGTGCTGGTTTGTTGACTGATAACGTTAAACAGTTACAAGCATTTAATGCATTTCTATCTTGCTCATGCTCAGGCAATTTTTCCTGATTGGACAGAAAGCTTACCAGTCTCCATATTCCTTCAGATCTATTCTTTATGCTTGATAAAACACACTATATCATCTTCAGATCCAAATGCCATGTTTGCAGATTATTTTGAATTTTTCTTCCTCACTGATTTACTCAGTCTAGCAGTTTTATTTTTAGGCATGTTTGTATGCATTTTTGTTGCTTTGTTTGATACATGCCATTCTTATAAGATGCTTTTAATGAGCCACAATAATCCATTATGTATATTTTCCCTGCTTACACTGTGTGGAAAACTTAATGTATAATTTCCTTTTCATGTTTTGCTTGGTTTTCTGGTTTTTTTCCCTAAATGTCTCCATTTCTTTTCTCTACTCAGGTCATAGTTCTTGTAATTTCCCTATATGAAGCAGGCTTTCGGCATCTTTTGGAAAGCAATGCGTTGAATTGGACATGAGAGGGATATATGTCTTTCCTAGTAGACTCTGAATGCTACAATATAATTAACTACTATGATATACCACACTATAAGGAGAAATCATTTCTGTGTATATGGTGTCCTGTGGAAATGCTAACTTACCTTACAGTGGAAAAATATAAACACCATTGTCAACGGACAAAGGGAAAGCTGATGAATGGCACTGTATATACCAGGAACCTGGAAAAAACTGCAGTGGTTCATCATGGAGTTCAAAGAATCAGAAGTCACATCTGAGTTTGGCACAGAAGTAGTTTCCACAACTACTGTCCCATATCTCCAGTTCTAGTCACTGCTTCTCAGCTGTAATGGGAAGCTCTGCCAGTATGGCACAGCAGAGCCCGGTGCACCGGGGAATCGATCACAAAATACGCTGCCTCAGAGACTGGACTTGTATGATCATGTTAGCAATACTGAAGACTCAGGTCATTTGAGCCCAGACAGAACACATTCTAGCCTAGTGGTATTGCTTTTAGTACCTGCTTTACCTCAAAACATGGTTTAAGAGAGAGCATAATCAGAAACAGTGAAATAGAACAACAAAGGGAAGAATTTGCAGTTGAATACATACCCCCAGTCATTGCTGCAGTGCTATGACAGCAGACATCTGCTGATGATCTGTCGTCAGCTAGTGATTACTATGTTTTTCATCCTCAGTGACAGTGAGACTCCTCATATCTTTAAATGGAAGCAATTAAATCTCAGGTGTGATTGGTACAAATAGTATCTTACAAGCATGCCATCATCATACTACCCTGCTGTTCTCTTGCTTATTTTAGTACACAGTTCTTCTAAGGAAAGAATATTCATTTTATTGTTGATCATATTTGAACTCAGATACTCAAGGTGGAGTGGCTATGCTCATAGAAGGGCAAGAAGGATGATCCAGGGAACTACAGGCCTGTCAGGCTGACCTCGGTCCCGGGGAAGGTTATGGAACAGTTCATCTTGGGGGTGATCACACGGCAAGTGCAGGACAACAGGGG
>JAVSBS010019197.1:31187-56247 GCA_033124195.1 Coracias cyanogaster
ACTCCTGCTGCTCACACCGTTTCTGATACAGGCCAGGATGCCATTGGCCTTCTTGGCCACCTGGGCACACTGCTGGCCAGCAGTGTATTGCAATAATTTTGTATTGCTGTATACCTTTAAAACTATGGGGAAAGCATAAAAATGCCAAAAAAACCAACCCAAACCCCAAACCTCATTTGCAGTGCTCAAATCTTTGTTGATAAGCAAGATAATGATATTAAACCTATAAAGATATCCATAGAGCAAAATTGTGAATAGCTGAAGAAGTAAAAGGAAAAACTTATGGCTCCCAATTAATGTGGCGATTTAGATTGGGAAAAATATAAGTATATGAAATAGACATATGTTGGAGACTACCAATGCTGTCCAAGGAACAGATGCATGAAAGCTTTAGGTTGGTTTTTTTTTTTAAGATGCTACATTAAAAAAAATATGTTGAATTTGATTAAATTTTCAGTGAAAGAATAGAAAAGAAGAAAACTTCTGGGCACACACAGGGAAGCTATTTTTTCACTCCTCAAAGAGGAGAAGTAACAGATGCTCACCTTATGGCAATATATGTAATATTTTTTCTTCTTTTGTTCTTAATCTACCAAGACGGTAGTATTAGCTGCTGGGGCTAGGCTGGCCAATGAAGAATAGACTCAATGAGTGTATCTTCAGAATTTATACCTTTGCACAGCTCCCTCTTGTGTTAGGAATTAAGTCTGGCAAGACACAGTATTGCAACTCTGCAAACTTCTTGGTTTTGACCAGACAATTTGCTTCCTTTTTAAACTTCACTGCTGGTTGTTTGTGGTGTAATCTCCTTCTTTCAGAGAAATTAAGGTTGCTTTTCATATCAGATTAATATTTTGGACCTCAATTTTTTACAGAGCGTTAATGGAATCATAAAGAAGTGGAAAAGACTGTTGGCAACAGGAATGTATTGTGGAGACTGGAACTGTAAAGCACTGACAGCTTGTTTGAGGTGAATTAGAGTCACAAAGTATTAGATGTTGAAACCTAAGCAAATTACAATACAAAACACTAGACTTGAAAGTTGTGATCGTCAAATGCTCCAGACAAGCTGCTGCCTATGAAGAGTGGACATAAAATCTGCCCAGATAGCTTATGTAAAGTACTCTGGTGCCTGAGCTGGCCTTCTGGCAGTGCTCAAAGTACTTTTGACAGCACTGGACTTAGCTGTCTCCAACTGACCAGATCCACGTTACCTGCAGAAGTGCTTTCCCTTCACACTTGCCAGCTGAGGAGCCTGATTTGGTAGCATTTGTACATCATGATTATGCAATAAAATAATATGACAAACATGAGCAGCACAGGGGATAGGTGTGCTAGCTCACATTTTTCCAACAAGTCAACTACCTGAACTTGTGTCATGTCTGGATTTTAATTCTTTGTCTTCTTACAATGCTCTCAAAAGAAAACTCTAATTAATAGAGCGTAATCCGTCTGGAGCTGGTGGTAGTAGTCAGCATGCTCATCAGCTCTCTTGTTGAATCTGCTCCAGGTTTAATACCATGCTATGATGAGATGATCCTCTCTTCACTGGATATTTATATGTAAACACTGAAGTATTCAAGAAATTCAGCCTGAAACAGTCCCACCAGCAGGTGCTCAAATCTTTTGGGTGGTGATTAATTCAGACAACACTGAAACTTCTCCAAAGACACTGACATCACCCTCTGTGCCCCAAAAGAGTCCTATGGCTTGAGGAACACATCTGGAGGAGGGGTGAGAAAAGGGCTCAGTCCATTTGGAGTAGCATGCAGGGGTCCCTGAAAATTGCCCCAACAGGCAGAAGGGGCTGACAGTGGCCAGCATCTTCCCTGTGGTTATGCCAACCAGGTGTTGTGAGACATGCCTGTGTGTATTCCCACATCATGTCCCTGGAGTTTAGGAGCCCAGCAAAGTGTCAGAGTCACCCTTGGGCTGGAGGCAACCATCCCCATCTCTTGCATGTCTGGCATGAGAAAAGATTTAATGCTACATTGAGCTCTGCTCAAGGATTTCAGTCACGTGCTGACTTGTCCTTTGACAATGATTTTATAAAGGGAGTACTGTCTCATAGACCTCCTCATCACAGTTTTAAAAGTTAAATTAATGGGACTGCAAAACCTCTTGTTTTTGATATAAACAGACTCATAACTCAATTCTTCCTTTCACTCCTTTTGATGTCCCTATAAGTCTATAACCCATATATCCTAAGCTGGTTCTGAACTGTAAAAAAGACCTGTCTTCAAAGGTGAGAGAGTAACAAAAAATACACCATGGTAGTAAAACTCCATTACAATTGCACCTGCCCATGCTCCCAGGCAAAATGCAGAGGTACAATTTTAATTGTTGAATAGGAGGGAAACATAATTTTAAGGATGTGGAGAGAAATAGAGCTGCTAAGAGAAGGTGCTTTTGTTTCAGTTCTCTCTCATCCAGGAGAGGTTCAGATTTTTAGCAGGATGACTGTAATCTCTGATGGTATAGACATGAAGGGTTTTTTTCCATTCTGAAACAGGTGTTATCAGGGTAAGATTTCTAATAGATGAGTGAGAATAAAATGTGAGATAAAAAAAAAAGAAAAGCTGAATTGCAAAGGTAAAATACTGGAGTGTTAGAGTCAGGTGGCAAATGAGATGGCTGGATGAATTGTGGAAGTGTGAAAAGGGTGTTGTAGACATGGAAGAATGAAAGGACACATAAGGAGAAACTATTGCTTACTTTCATTATGCTCTTTGAAATTAATTGTTTCAATTTTTCATCATGAGGTGGAGAGAGGGATATTTCTTCCTTTCATTTCTCTGAAAACTTCAATCAAAACACTTTCAGTAACAAAACCTCAGGTTTCTACCTTTCCATTTCAAAATAATGTGATTAGCCAGCAGGCAACTTGTGGATCTTTGGGGAAGAATTAAGCGAAAGTTGTGATCATCTGCTCTCTCATTTAACTGGTCCATCAGATGTCCCAGGATAGCAGTTAATGAGGGAGGCACATGGCAATTGTCATTAATGGTACTGGCAGTGAGGTACATGGGTGACCTGTAAGTATGGTCATATTTTACAGTTCCCAACTTATATTGACTACTACTTCAAAATATAGTACTCATAATGAATAAGGGTATCAGAATGTGAACTTGAAGGATTGCAGGAGTCACAAAATTCATGTACAACTAATTCATGCAAGACCCAGATTTTATCTCCTTAAAATAGTGACTCTTAGAAAAATGACTTAGAATACATTCCTGTTGCTGCAAATTTTCTTTTGGTATACAACTGTAAGTAATGTTTTTAAAAGGTGCTGCCTGCAATGAAATTTTCAAGTACACAATAACCCTTCTCAGTCAAAATCAATTACTTCAGAGAATAGAGGTAGACTATAATTCACTGAGGATATTTCCAGCTACTTTGGAATTTTAACCCAACTCATTTTTGTCACTGAATGTAGAATTTTCTGTAGGGTTTGTTTTTTTTTTAGTTATATTTTTTCAAAATGGCAAAAATAATGATAAGGGAAGGGACAAGTTTTTTCCCAGTTAAACATTAATACACTATTTCTGTTCAGAATTAGATAGTGAAAACACCTTGGGAGAAAGAAACAAACAAGCAACAACAAAAAAACTCCACCCAAACCCCAAGCAAGAATAATATATGTTTGAAATATGCAAGTTTTAAAGAGCTCTGAATGAGTTACAACAAATAAAACCATGTATAAAAATTTAACACTAGCAGATTGCAATCAAAGTCTGCATGGTGATTTAGTGTTTCTATTTCCACTGTTTACAGAAAATAAACACAAACCCCAACTTTCCAAGAGTAATACTTTCAAAGGTAGCTGTCAGTATCAGCTCACTTTCTAATTTGAGATAAAGAAATAATTCTGTACTTTCTGTACTTCTAAGTTTTTCTTCTACTTGCTTCTTTAGATTAAAGAAGTTTTTTCTATGACATCACATTAATAAATAAATATGCGTGTATGCAGATGTAATGCATATATATTAAACATACACATTTTTAATAAAGGACTTTGAAGAGTATTTTGTAACACATTGATATATCAGATATAAAACATAATCCTCTGCTTTTATGATAACCAAGTGATTACAAGCTGGAAACTTGAAATATGCCTTTATTTTCTTCTAAATGTTATTTTAAAACATAACTCCTAGTGTCCACTTATTTATTACTACCTTGAGCTGTAATATTCATCATATTGATCATGATAACTGATAATGTCTGTGTTGCTTGAGCTGCATTTACTGTTATTGATTCCTCAACAAAAGATTTACTTACATATTTGCAAGGATTATTTGTTCATGTTCTGCAACAGAGGTATAGTCAGCCAATGAAGGGAAACTGGAAAGCTAGATATAATGTCATTTCAGTTGCATTACATCCCAGCCCTGATGGCAGCCACAGCACTGTCTTTTTCACTTATGACCAAGATTGAAGAGGAAAAAGTGGGACTTGCATCTAAGTCCATTACACTAATCCCTCCCTGTCATTTCTTTTCTGGAGTTGTGAAGGCCTGGGAACACTGGCAGGGAAGCAGAAGATTGTTCTCTATAGTACTGCCAAAACTGAGGTGAATTATTTTCTACTCTCCTGGGGCCAGCAAGTGAACGTGGTTGTATGCATACAGCTCAGAGGGGTGGGAATGATGCTGCTCAGAGTGGCATCTCCTCCCAGCTGTTCATTACCAGGAGATTAGGAGGAGGAACATTCTCGTGGTGGATGCAGGGACAACCTGGGCTGTGCCAAAAACAACAATCTGGTCCTACAGGTACCTGGATATCCGGTATGGTTGTGGTGAGAATATACATTGAGTTGAAAATTTCCACTCTTATTTATACCAACAAATACACCATAAATGAAGAATATCAACTTTGAGGCTTTAAGATTAGAGCTGGCAGAGTGTTACCTTACCCAGGTTAGTCAGGGTTACATTGGCCTTCACTACTGTCTTAGGTTGCCATGAGCAAAATACAGTCCTATGGCTGTTATTTCATATACATGGCCTGTTTAGTTAGTTGAAGGGAACCCTGTGGTATTTCTTTTTTCATTCAACTGCGCCCTGTCACATCTGTTCCTTGATGACTTGTAAAATAAACATTATAAATCAAGCACATTGAACAGTAATGCAGAGCTGAAGACAGAGGTGTAGCATGCTTGAGCAAGAGTGAAAATAAAGTTGCCTTTCCTGAAGAATCAGACAAGTAGTGCAACAAGAGGCCACTGTTCTGCCTTCTCCCCATCTCCACCCTCACCAGCAAGCCTTGTGATCTTGGATTATGGAGCAAAATTTGTACTTACAGAAAATGGCAGCAGATCTGGCTAATAGCCAATTTACAGTGTAAACAATGTCCTGTGGTTCCCAGTGTGTATTCAGAGAGCAGGGGACAAAGAGACTACAAACTGCACAACATAAACATTGATACTGAACATGTTAGATTATTTTATGATCTCTAAGTAATCATGACGTTTTAAAGCTCTGTTTGAAGAAACTTTTAGATGCCTTGGAGCCTTTGACAAACAGAACTGATAAAGAATTGGACAAAGAGCTGCACTCTTTATAAAGAAAGATAGTATGAAGAAAATAACTGCAGTAATGAGGATGAATTAATAATAAAGGTTTAAGATTGCAAGTGATGTCTTTGATTCTGTAATGGAAAATTAGCAGATCCTTCCATTCCTACAGATTCCAGTTACTTTGAGCAATGAGCTACAAGAATCAAAGTATTCAGTTCTGGATTTTAGACTAATTTTTCTCAGCGAATGTATACTTAATCCTGTTTGTGTGACTGCATGTATGTGTATTTAAGTGAAGTAAACAGCCACAGCTTTCTGATTATTAATTTCAGATTATAAAGTTATTCATTTCAGCATAATTGAAAGGCTTTGACTGTATTTTGACTTTTAAATGTTTTTTGCAAAGAAAAACTGAAAATTAAAAGTTTTCATTGCAAAAGTTGAAATTAAAAGTGAAAATTATTTTAAGAGTTGTATTAATACACTCAATGTTATTTTAAAGAAAAAAAATAATATTTTGCATATTGATGGCTTATAATTAAGTGCAACCTACAGTTAAGGCAGGTATAGATCAGAGATTATATGTTTATTTTAGTGAGAACACCCAACTTCTATCTCATTCAATATGATGTTTTCTAAGGAGTTTTAGATTTTCCTAAATGGAACAGGAAGTGTACCTCACTCATCCCTGTCTTTCAAAAAGTGTATTTAAAAAGATGAATTTTGTCAGTTCATGCCATATGTTACAGGAAAACTATGAAATACAGAGGAATAATAGGAGAAGCTGAAGGACAAAAAGAGGCTGGGAAATGTCAACACAGTAAGAAAGATGCAGATTATGACAAAATATTTCAGGTCTTGTACTGGTCTAAAGTCAGAGGGAAACAGGAACATTTCAATGATAACAAAGGCAAATTATTAAGTAAAATACTACAGTTGCTGTTTTATGAAAAAGGCAAATGATACAGCATATCAGAGCATACTGATTGCTGCAAGAAGGGGTATTTGCCCTTCAGGACAACATCTGGGACATGTTTTGTATCTTGTGATAACAAAGAAGTTGCACTACCGTAGAGTGTCTTATCGATACTGCAGTTGTTTGTAGCCTTGAATCTAGTATGGTATAAGACTAAAAATCTTTCCACTGAAAAAATGTAGGTATATGCTAAGAAAAGATGAATAAAAGCAAACATTTTACAGTAAGCAAGTCCAGAAAATTTGTATCCAATACTTTTAACAGAGCTGGCTGATGAACTCCTTGAATTGTTAGGCTTGGTTTTCAACACTGTTTTAACACTCAAAGTGTTTTGGTAATCCCAGAAGGAAATTGGAGATCCAATTCTGTACCAATATAAACAACAACAAAGTGTAATTATGGATTTGTCAGCCTGATAATGATCTCAGGCAAAATAATGAAACAGATGATACAGCAATGCTATTTTGTTTATAAAGGTAATAAAATTGACGGAACACACTTAGTCTTCTGTAAGGCATTTCATTTGGTAGCACATGACATGTTGATTAAGAAATAAAATCAACATGGCACATACTGAATTGATTAAAACCTGGGCAACTGAAAGGTCTTAAAATATTAGTGTAAATGAAGAATCATCATTCTTCAGATGTTTGTCTATGAGCTCTACAGGGATCAGTATTTGACTCTATTACATTTAATATTCTTTTTCAATGCTTGGAAGAAAATACACAATGATACTGATAAAGTTGCAGATGGAAAATGTGAGTGCACTGAATAATAAAAAGGCAAGTGTTTGATGCAAGGTGATCAAGACTGTCTGGCAAGCTAGGAGCAAACAGCTGAATTTACATATGGCTAAGCATAAAGTCATAGGCCTAGCATGAAAGGATGTTCTTTCCAATAAAGGAGGCAAACTTTTCTATTCCAAGAAGCCTTGACTGTAAAGCTTAGATGAGCATGATGTTATTGCTGAGAGTATTTTTACAGAAAAAAGGAAGTTATGTCACCTTTGAATTTTACTGCTGTAGAGTACCATGCTCAGAATGGTACTAAAGATACGTGAATGGTTTAGAGAGGTTACATGATAATCCTTGGAATTATCTCATACAATGTGTAACTGTATCAGATTAATTTTATTTAATCTGGTTAAATTTATCAAGAAATTAATTGTTTATCAAGATTAAAAGGTGATTTGTTCTCAATCTGAAGGCACTTACATGGTAGGTAAAGGTTTGAAGCAAAATCAAAATTATTGGCAAGGTCTGAGTGCAATATGTTGAAATGAGAGCAACTCTGATCACATGAAATCTATGGATATTTTCCAAGCCAGAAAAATTTGCAAATGTTATTACTACTTTCTCTATGACTCAGATTATTGACCAGGTCAGACTGTGTCCAGGGCATCCTGGGTCTTGTGTTCAACAGGAAATCAGACTCTGTGTTCACAGAGGTTGCTCCTGACCTTGGAATTGATGAATTTATATACAGTAGCAAACATTGGATAACTCCATGTCTTTGAGTCAAGCCACCACTGTGATGATGCACTGCTGTAAAGTATGGTATAAGTGCCACAATAGGCCTTCTCTTTCCTTTGACACCTGTCCTCTTTTAGGTGAAAAATTCTAAGTGTTTATCAATTTTTGCGGTGTATCTGTGAAACCACCCAAAACTTCATAATAATAGATTTTCTTCCGCACGGTGGTCTCGTAAGGGCAAGAGATCTTACTAATACTTTCTGCCGTGTCCAGCTGTTAACTCTAAAGACTCGTAATTGCATTTGGTCTTATATACTGCATGTAGTGGTGGTGCCACACAGAAAAGGTAGTGCAAATGAAATCAATGTAGCTGTGTCATACTCTTGTTCTGTAATACTGCTTTACAGTATGGAACATCTGTTAGTTCTAGTGTTGCACTAATTGAAGTAGCCCAGTATAAATTAATTTTGAACCAATCTCACTGTATTACTGCTACGTGTTCACAGCAGTCAGAATTATTGGTCATAGGGGCATTGCGCTGCAAACTAACAATGAAAATGTGACTTTAATGGTTTTAGAGGAATTTGATTGCTCTTTCTGTTATACATCATTCACAGCTTGGATTCAAGCCACCACAATGTGAGTGTTCATGTGTGTGTGTTCTGGGAGTAGAGAGATTTCTCAGGAAATGAGGAGCATGCCAGTCCTTTATGTCTCAGTAACCAGCAGGTTTTGGAATGGTCCATTTGGGCTGAAACCAATCACTTCAAATGAGAAAATCCTGAGGTTTATGCTAGATATTTGTTGACCATCATATCTCCTCAGTATAATTTTTATACAATGCCTCATTGACTGTATTCATTAAACTATAATTTGGAGTAGTCCATGAAAGGTACCCAGCTGTATGTATAACTTTCAGTCTCATCTCAAGATAGCTAATTTATTTTAGCCCTGTTATGATAGCATTATGGTTTTGCGATTTCTCTAAAATAACTATTTAATGTCTAACATTAATTACATTTGGCTTCAGTTTGGAACAGTTTTATAATATGTATGTGAAGGATATTGTAGCGTGTTCTTTTGTATCTGAAAAAGCCATGTATAATTGTATTCTTACAGAAGCTTGGGGCTGAATTCCATCCTAAATGATCTCTTTTGAATTAATTTCATGCAATGTATGTCAAACAGATTTTGACCTTTATTCAGTTCTGAAAGGTATTATGTAAAAATGCACCTTCCTATTCAGCAGATCTGTTCTATATTCAGTCACATTTGAATTCAGTGACAAAAAATAAATGTGTTCTACATCCTGCTGATAGAAGCAGGGAGCTGATGCAGATGTGGGAGTGTGGTTCTAGTTTCCTTCTGACTCACCATCATTAGCAGAGCTACTGTGTAAAGGCTTGATTTGCCAAAGCCTCCAAACACCCACACCCTCAATTGACTTCAGCTGGAGTAAAATGGACGGAGATCTTTGAAACTTAACCCTACCTATTTGTATAAAAAGGCAAAATTCCACTGGGACTCTAGAGGTAAATGAAGAAAGATTTTCTCTAAAATGGAGTCCTATAAGCAGAAGCCCAGGTAGAAATAAACATTAGAGTTTCATTTTTAATGGTGAAGATGAAAAATCATTAGCCAGAGGGAAAAAGGCAACATGTTTAGTTGTAAACAGAGACAGTTTGATCCAAAGATATTGAGCAAATAAAAGCTGCTTCTGTTGCAAATAAACAGCATTGCAGAAATTTTATTTCTGTTTGCACTAAGGTGAACACTATCCCCTGGAGCTATGATCTGACTTCTGTCTTCACTTTTCAGGATTAAGACTTTCCGGAGTGCAGTGGCTATACTGTAGAGCTCTGTAGACACGGAAACCTCTGAGAACTTTTTTTCTGTTTTGAGCAGGTGAGACAATCTTATGCAAAATAACAAATGGCTGAGAATTTAGGAGAATGGATTCAGGTTGTAGATCTCGGGAAAATTTATTATATCATTGGCTGTTGATGTCAAGAAACTCCTTACTCTGAGAAAGCTGACCTTTACTCTGATTGAACAGTGCATTTATGCTAGAAGAATATATTTAATCGTTCCAAGTTTAACCCTAATGTTTAAGGCTGTAGTTTAGATACTGTACAAACAGAGTGGGGTAAGGAGGCACTTCCCAGGTAATTGAGTCCAATCACTTGGTATGACAAGTGACCACAAGTGGTAACTTTATAAACCTTAGAAGTGATGAGGTTTCTGTTTCCACTGCTTGTTTATGAAAACTGTTTAGGAACCTTCTGCTTTAAGGCACATTTTTCTTATTTCCAGCCTACATGTGTGCATAGTCTATTGATTATATACATATATATTTTTGTGACATTATATTTTAAAGGACATCTTTACCATTTTAGTATTTAAAGTTAGGATTTAGAGACATTAGAGATAATCCCTTGCAGCCTTTGTTTGGCTATATTAAAAATATGTAACCTCTATTCTCCCTTTGAATGACGGGCTTCTCATATAGCCTTCTTTGGCTGGTTTCAGTTTGAATCCATCTTTTGTAAATATGGAAGACTGGAGTAAAGTGGTGGGAGGGAGGGGGAAGAGAAGGGGTCAAACATTTGCTTCCTATCTTCTGGAAGGACCTTCCTGATGCATTGAAAGATTATATTTGCATATTTTGGGGTTATACTGTATTAATAATTCAACAGTCATGACTCTTCAGTTATTTCCAATTCTTAACATATAGCAGAAGTGCTTATTATCAGTTCTCACATTTATTCTATTTCTTATTTCTCCATTCTGCAAGATCACCCAGTTCTTTCTGCATGATGTCCTGAAATTTCCCTTTATTAGTGAGCATTCTCAGTCTTATATCATTATCAAACTTCACAGTCCACTCATTAAAACCTAATTGCATCATTAATACACATTTAAACATGATCAGCTTCAAGGAGGAGTTCCACTAAGTCTGGTATAACCTTTTTTGACACTACCAATGCCATATCTGCTTTAGCTCATTCCTTACACTTTTTACAATCTCTTTACTTTCCTGGGCAGTGAAATAACTCTTTAAGGATATGAAATGCCTTGTAGGTTAAGCCCTATCTCTTATATTTCTTTTGCAATCCCCATTGTGAATATTTTGTATCCTGTGCTTTATATTCCTAGTGCTAATGCTGCTGAGGAGATGTATTATAGCATGCAGTGAAACTTCAGAGTTCGCAAGTGCTTTAGTCATTACACATACGTTTTTGCATTGGTATTGTCTAACTGAGAGTTTCCAGCTTGAGTACAAGACATGAATCCATCTTGACCACTTGAAGTCAGGATGCACTAGGATGTCCTACTCAACTACAGGTGAAAGAAAGCAGTTTTGGAGGATACTTTTTAGCTGCTAAATCCTAGAATATCCATAAATTATGCACTAGATTACCAAAGGGGAGTAACCTTAGCTATGAACTCTTTAGAGGGGTTCACTTGCCACCCTCGTGTGGCTGGGACTCTGAGCTGGGTGCCATTTGTCAGCGAGTTAACCATAGGCCAGACAGTGGCCTTCAGAGGTAATGGACGGGATAGAGCTGGGCATTGTCAACACTGTTAATGGTAGTTCAGTCTATGCTGACTGACCAGTTCACTTACTACTTCCATATAGCACTCTGAAAAATACTGTTTCCATTCTACACCGACTTAGGTACTTTATAAATGTGGTCAAATTGTTACCTTCATCATCTATCCCAGTCATATGTACTCATATATAAAAACATGTAACATTCTGTAAATTACAAGAAATAATTAAATAATGGTTTTAAAAAATATTTTTTCTACATTCTAATATTCAATATTTACATAAAGCAAGGCTTCTGTCATTATAAAAATCTTGTCAAAGGTGCATAGATTTGTGTCCACAAAAAACCAAATGTGCGTATTATTTCCTGATGTTTTAAAAATTAGTCAATCTTATTTAATCTAAGCAAGTGTGAGTTTCTCCTCATATATAATGCAACCCAAAGAAAATTAAAAGTATTCAGAAGATTAACTCTTTTAAATGAAGCTGAAAGCTTCAGTAGATTTTAATTATAACTGCATGATAAGTTTTACATATAAAGCATATCCATTCAAATTTGGGTTTTGGCCAGTTCTACAAAAGCAAAATAACATTAAGAATTATCCTTTCACTGCACATTTTATTTTTTTCTGATAAAAAAAAGCTGACATTTAATATGAAGTTTTAAAAATCAAGTCATATAAAAAAGTCTGCAATTTAGTTTGCTGTATTTTTTTAACTAGGTTGGAATTATGCAGAAGGCTGAGTAAGTTCATTGAAAGACTCCATCATTACTGTTTGGTAACTTACTTCTTTACCCAATCAAAAATTGGGTTTGGTTTTAAAGAAATTTAAAGAATTTTTTTTTTCACTGAAAATGAACACCCCTATCAGGTATTTGAAAACACTGCCAACACAGGAAATCAGTCTCTCTCAGGTTACATTTGGGTGCATTTCTAAGCACCATCACAGATGAAATCATATTGTGCTTTACAGAATGACAGGAATCACACAGAATGTCAAACTTTCAGCTGAAGTTGAAGATTCAGGTACGGAAAGACAAGTTTCAAATTTGCATTCAAATCTGCTCTTTCACGTGGGGTAACTTGCATTATGGAATAGAGAAAATTATCATTTGTCTCTGAAGCAAAAATTCAAAACCCTCCAAAACATTGAAGTAGTATTTTCTCATGTTTTGACTATAAATTGATCTTTTAATGTTTAACATCTACATGTAATTTCATTTTGTTTTGCAAGACATTAGATAATGATTCTGCTCATTCAAGCACATGTTGTCTTACAGTCCTATCTATTGCTTTTCTTGGAGAGTTCTGTAGTTGCTTGTAGTCATACAAGTCTAACCAGCAAGTATATTGAATGTTTGTTCTGTGAAATGTGGGTATCTGTAGTATCCCTTACATCATCAAATCATTGACTGATTAAATCTTCTGTTTACCATTATAGGTTAATTGTAGCTCTGCAGTTCTTGGCGTTATGATTTGCAATAGAATCTAGAGGCAACATTTGAGTTATCACAAAGGCTCATCCAAGAGAATGATCTGATAGATATGAATGATCTGATTTATATCTAAAGTTTATTTTAAATGTAATTTCCATAAGTACCTACTTAATGTATTTCACTTGCCCTGAGGTACCCTAAGCCTTAATGTGAGGACATTCCTCTCATCATTATTCTAATCCTTAAAAGCTTTTTGTCCATAAAGACACTTATTATTGCATACTACAGATGTGATTTCTTTGCCCCCTAATTAAGTAGATTGATAGATACTGTAGATGTAAAGTCCTGGCCAGCTTTAGGAACCTGTAGAATATGTGAAAGCACTGCATATGGACACCCTACTAGAATTGTTCAAGAATTTGACATTAAAATGATGCAATAAAATAAGTCTCTAGAGTTGTAAAGGCTCATAGACACTGATGAAGTCAATGCAACATAGACACTATGTATTGCTGAATGTAATTCTTTGCATATATTCCCCTGTCAGTTATGAGTAGCACCATTCAAATCAATGGTACAGTTTCGACATTGTCTTAGAGAGTCAAGAATTGATTAATCACAGTATGTCATGGTTTCTACAAATCTACTCCTGTGAAATTTTTCTTCTCTGTTTTACTGTTGAACTGTATATGCAAATGTATTTTCCATCATATTACAAAATAGCATTTGAATTACATGTTCATTTTAGGCTTATTAAAGGTAACCTTTATATCCTCCCTTGGAAATAAAATTTTAACCAGTATTGGTAACATACATTCTCTTTTATTCTATGTGGCTTACCTGTTGACATAGAAGATGGAGGATGGAAAAGGGAACATAAATTATAGAAAAGTAGCAGTAGACTGGCCAAGATATCTTTGTAGTCCTGTCAGATTGTTTTGCAGCATAACTTTATCACATTTTGCATACAATTTGCCTGTGGCTTAAGTGATTATAAAAGTTCTAAAAAGGAATTTACAGCCTTCATAAATAACATAGCAGTTTTGAAATTCTTTTAAAGGAATGACAGGTAAAATTTAAACTGGTTTTATTTTCTTCTGCTGAACTTTTCCTTTTCTCCACGACTGTAATAAACATCAGGAATAAATTAGATCTGACTTCAAGAAAAAAAAAAGCCTGCTTCCCCCAACACCATGTTAGTAATTTCATTATGAGAAACATACATACAGGCTGGAGAGGGAAATGTTGATGTTTTTCATTATGAAGGGACCAAGGACACAGGTGTCAAATATTCAGAAAAAAAATTTTTAAAAGTTTGTTAGAAATATAAACTCTACCTTAACACTATCCACTACTAAAACCAGCAATATTGAAAGAGAAAGTGGGTAAGATAGTAGCAATTCATTAAATTACCTTCTTTCTCCCAGGCTGGGGATGTCTGCAAGTTTCATTTTTTCAATTAATTTATGATTCACCAAGGCATTTAATTGGAAAGGCCACACACCTGGAATTGCAAGCTTGTTTTGTATGTAAGATTTTTGCAGTATTATTTTGTCCCAAATTGTGTAAATAGTATCTTTATAAACAGCATCTGGAGGAATCAATTGTCTTTCCTACAGTTCCTCAAAAGCACTGAAATTTCCCTATATTCCTCTTTTCCTTCTGCTCCCTTCCTTTTTCTTCCTCTCCCTCAAAGTCCCTCTGCCCTCAACACTGCAAATCATTGAAATCGCAGGGATGAAGCTCCTAAATATGTCTTCTCTATTCTCATCATGTGGTGAAAAAATTCTTATTAACATTGTCAACAGCTTCAGTTCTATCAAAGGAAAGAACAAATAATAGACTGGAAAGAAAATAAGTCCTCATTTCTTTAACAGTGATGGTAAGACATCAGTACTATATCTTAAAGAAAAGCACTTCACATTAACCCTATTTCTGCATTGCTATAACAGCCCAGAAAATTTCCTAATCAACTTCTGCAAGGCAGTCAGAAGTCCATCCTGCAACTTCGGTGCGTTACGGCTTTGCTACTTATTATCCTCTTCCACTGCTAAATGGGCACAACTTTAAGATATAAATTTATGAAAATAGAAAAAATAGCAGCTACGCAGGGAAAAGGTTCCTTATTAGAGTGCGCGTTAGGACTACTAGAATGGTAGCTATGGATAACTTGCAAACAACAGCTTCATATTACTCTGTTAGGTATTGTTTATGAATGAGGATCCAGCTCAAATGCTTAGTGTTTAAAAGTATATGTTGTTGGGGATTATTTTCAGATGTGGGTAACACAAAGCTTTTGTGAGTTGAAAAGGACTGCAGTGGATAGGTGCTTAAATGACACACTTTTTCTTTGTTGAGATGTTCATATAATACAGGGAAGCAGGCCGTTGCTGTCCAGTGCTTTGTCATTGGTAATCCACAGTGGTATTCAATACAGCCCATGGTAGCACTTGGTACTTCTCCTTTAATTTACTAAACTAATAATTTTATTTTGGCAATCCCTTAGTTTCCTAAAATGTTAGGGAATAGTAATTTAAGGCATTCAGTAAATATGCACTAAAGGAGATTTGATCATAGAGGAATCTTGGGTTAAAGGCCTTATTTAAAACCCACAGAATGAAAGTGAATATTCAATGAGATACTGCAGCTTTAATCTATGCTGCTATATCTGTTATTCAGCATGGTATTCCAGCTTTCATTTTTTTCTGTTTTTCTTCTAAGTCTTTGAAGGATACCTTCTGCCACTTTCTACTCGATGCAATACTTGGACATACTGGGGTGATTTTGAGTAGGAATGTCAGAGGATTTTCTTTTTAAGCTTTGAATTTTCTTCCCTCTGTCAGTGTGAAGACAGACCTTTAGCTTTTCTTTGTGCCTTAATTTATGTACAAAGTAGAAAAACACAAAATGAAGAACTATGCAGAAATGTAATGTTATTTTTAGATAAGACATGTATTCTACGAAGAAGGCTCTACACCCTCAAACATCTCCAGATCAGTGATATTTTATGTGTTAAGTCTCAGAATGAAAGACATCTTTGCAAGTCCTGCACTGCAGACAAAAGCAGATAAGCAACTAAATATAACAGCTCTCCTAGTATATCTTTGGAAAATTGATACACAATAAAGGGTACTTGTTCCAAGGACCCTAATGCACTGAATTCATGCTGTTGCCTGACACTAGGAATGCTCTCCTTCATGGACGTTTTCCTACCTGCAAAGAGCAGAAGAGATTGTTTAGAGCAAATGATTAAAGATCCAATCTTTCATGGCAAACAAGTCAATATGCAAATAGCTAGAATAGATTAAAATAATGTGACTATATGGGCAAGCCATGCAGATAGCTGGAGTGTTGATAGGTTATCTTTAGAAAGAGCTTTCATTTAAAAATGTAAAAAGCCTTATGCTCTCTACAGATATCGCTATGAATGATGAACAGGAAAACAGCAAAAGCTTTGTTCAGGTCAATAAGACTGTATTTTATCAAACTTTATTACGAGTGCAGACACATCCATTTCAGAGCTGATAATAAAGCTGTTTTATGAGAAAAGAGGCAGTTTAAAGTTGGTGTTTCTCATTTCTTTTTTGGCTGAGTAAATCAGTAATCTGCAGAATACCTGTTAGTTATTTCTTTCTACTAAAGGTTGTTTGAAATGATGGGAAACAAAGCTGAATTTCTGTCATCATACAGCTCAGAAGATGGATTTTCATGTAACTTAAAAGACTAAAGGCAATTACATGGGTCACCAATGAAAGCTGGTATGAAAAAGCTATTCAGTCTTCTAAAAAAAAGCCACATGGAAATTGTAACAGATGATGAAGAAAGACTGTGAATTATATTGATCAAGCTAGACCATGACTCTTAGAGCCTATATTTTCTGATTTAAAATACAAAACTCTGTTATAAGTTTTCAAGACATTTAAAGTTTCTTAGAAAGGTAATCAGACCCTTTTGTTTACAGAAGATACTCCCAGCAATATATAATTGGCTTTTGCTACCCACAATCTAGAAAAAATAAAATGCCTGGCAATCGACTGAAGAGGACTTCTGAATTCACCGTAGACACACCAGCCTTCCTATCTATCACCTTGCAAGACAGATTTGCCCAGTTTGATATCCTCCACTTTTTCTCCATATAGAATTTCTGCTAGATGGGATACAAAAAGTATCATGATATTCTTTTCACTCTTTTTCAATTCCTATTGTTTGCAAGCTCCTGCTGTGCAATTTTGGCACGATTTTTTCAGGGTTCCTCACTAAAAGCAGTAGCTGCAGTTTTGGCACTGGTAGCATCTTCTTGCATGTGCTACTCTTATCACCAGAGTGTGCAGGGAGAGGCTGTGCCCTGTGTAAGTGTGTGACTAGCTGAAGGTGGCAACATCCCATTCTCATATAAAAGGGTATGTATATTTAACATCAGAGTTCTTGCCTAATGATCCCTTCTCTTTCCTATGTGGCTATCTGTCTTCATTTTCAATATCTTTTTGCTTTCCTCATTTTACTCTCATTTCTCCTGTTTCCTTGAATGTAGTGAATTAAGATCAAGAAACAGATAGAACACTGGGATTTTGGTAAGGCATTTTTTTCCAAAAATGATTAATAAAGGTTTTCAATAATAAATAAATTAAAATGAATGTACACAAGCTATTTAAGAGCATAGCATTTCAGATCCTGATTTCTAATAAAGAAATGATAAATGCTCTTTTTTCTGTCTGTTTTAGATGGTGTATTTTTCAGATATAGCCTTGATTCTGTCTATTCCTATCCCAGTTGCTCTGGTTATACAACCATGGCTTATGTTATTTGGCAAAGTATTGTCACTAAGGATGTTCTTATAATTTTGTTTTAACTATTGCTTTTGATTACATAACATTGATATTGAAGTGGTCACTGAAAATTTGACTGTGTTTTCAACAACATAGTCACCTTCTCTACTGCTTGGTGATTTTGTCCTAACACCCTTCTGTCTTTCCAGACCTTCCCTGCACTATCTTCTATCTCAAATTCTTCCTGTTTCCATTAAGTTTTTCTCTTGAGTCAATTATCCTACCTGTAGCTTTTTCCTCTTTCTCTCTTTTTCTTCTTTTCTTAGCCTCAAATATTCCTTCTGGTTCCCATTACAACAATTTGTTTATATTTCCATTACTAATATTTCATTTTCTTTATCTACTGGTTTTCATCCTCTTGGACACCAGTAGACATAAAAGGATAAACAAATCACAGAATGGTTTGGGTTGGAAAGGACCTTAAAGATCATCTAGTTCCAAGACTCCTACCATGGGCAGGAGCACCTCCTACTAGACCAGGTTGCGCAAGGTCCCATCAACCTGGTCTTGAACACATCCAGTGATGGAGCATCCACAACTTCCTGGGGCAATCTGTTCCAGTGTCTCACCACCCTCAGAGTGAAGAATTTATTCCTTACATCTAATCTAAACCTACCCTCTTCCAGTTTGAAGTCATTACCCCTCCTCGTATCACTACAAGCCCTTCTAAAAATTCCCTCCCCAGCCTTCTTGTAGGCCCCCTTCAGATACTGGAAGGCCACAATAAGGTCTCCCTGGAGCCTTTCTTCTCCAGGCTGAACAACCCCAACTCTCTTAGCCTGTCTTCATAGGAGAGGTGTTCCAGCCCACTGAGCATCCTTGTGGCCCTACTCTGGACCAGCTCAAACAAATGTCATTACAGAATCACAAAATGGTAGGTGTTGGAAAAGGACCTCTGGAAATCACCTAGTCCAACTGCTTTGCTAAAGCAGGTTCACCTAAAGAAGGTTGCATAGGAATGCATCCAGGTAAGTTTTGAGTGTCTCCAGAGGAGGAAATTCCACAATTAGAAAACTAGGCTTCATGCTGCTAAATTTTACGGGAAATGGGAACTCTTTTGAAAACCTCAGAATATTGCCACAGGAGACCACGAGAATTTTTTAAATGCACATTTCAGCAAGATTTGTGATGATATTAATAGAGCTGAAAGCGCTACTTGCTGTCTCCTCAGATGAAAGTTATATGACAAAATAAGGAGGCAAATATTTCCCAATTCTGTCATTCCTTGCATGCAGCAAAAGACACAATGTAAATCCTGTAGAATGTAATGTTCTTGTCCACAGATTGTAAGACAAACTAATCACAAACTAATGATCTCACCTGAGAACTAACAGGATTTCAAACTTTATCGTAGTCCACTGTAAGTGCATGCCACACTTTTTGGACCTCTTATTTTCTAAAATACAAACATTCATATTTTAACACTTTTCTGCAGAAAATCTGGTCAGGTAGGGCATCTAAGTCTGCCCTAGACTTTTGACTGAAGAGCAAGCGGCACAAGTGTGGTCTCCAGGCTTAACATATACCAGAATAATATGTGATCAGTAGAGGATAAGAACACTTGAATGTCTGTGAAGCAAGACAAATGGACATGAACGAATAATGCAATCACATTTATTTTTTAAACAAATTCTTGCCATTTCTATCACCAACTAGGCTTTAATACAGTCAATATGCACCATTGGAAAGCAGTGCTACAACTATGAGGCCATAAATCATTGTATCCTCCTTATTTTTATCTGCTACATTGAAGTAAAAGAAACTGAAAACATGGTAAATTACCCTTATGCTGTTTTCTATTTCTACAGTTGGTAGAGTTTCCCCAGAGATGCTACATTTTTACATGAGAAAAGAATGTTTCATGGAGTAAGTAGAGGATTCAAAATTTCCATACAGAGAGAAATTTGCAAAACTGGTGTGGAAATTCTGGCAAATACACAGGCAGGGTAAGCTAAAGTAATGTCAGTATCTTTGATTCTTGCTTGTGAAACAGTTACCATGGATTGAGAAAGCCTCAAGCAAAAAAAAGAAGTGTAGCAAATGCATTGAATTTAAGAAGAAACCCTAAGACTGTACAAATGTGAGTTGAAGTGAAAATGAAAAATAGAAATGCAAAAGAATAGAAAATTAGCATGATGCACAGAAATGGTCACTCGGGCTAATTGAAAGACTAATAGCTTTGATAAAAAAGATGGCAGTGAGAAGTTTGTGTATTTCATAAAAGGCATCCTTTCTGCTTCTCATTTGCAATCTACCTATTTGCATCTGAAAATTATATTGCATGAAAAAATGTTATTGTCTAACTGGGACAGTGTAATGGAGAAATGACACAAAATGAAATAGAGCAAATCAATTGTCCTCATTAGAATGAATAAAAAAATCAGGATTAGAGAGGGCATCAAGAAGAATTCACTGTGGTGCCAGATCAGCAAAAGTATTTCAAGGGAGAAGACTATTATTTAGTCTAATAAAAAGGTAAATGTATATATGCTACCAACTATTGTAATCCAGAAATCCCTAAATATCAAAAAACAAAAACACGACTCAGTGTTGTTTACTGGGTATACAACTGGTCAGCACAATTATTTCCTACCAGTATTCTTGGAGCCTTGACACCAGCTTTTCATAGCCCATTTTTCTTCTTTCCAACAGTTTAATTTCCTTAAAACATTGTAAAAACACACAAATCACTTTCCTAATATCACTTTGCCATATATCCAATCACAGCTGTTGCAACAGTGTTGTTAAGACAATTATGAAAGGAGGAAGATAGACTATTTGGTGATGAAATGGAAATATAATAAAGAAAAGAATCATTGTATGAATATTTCTTATCACAGAGCGTGACAGACACTTGAAAAGAGAGGGAGTTGGTTGTGCACTATTTTGAGAGGACAAGAGCAATCTCCACAATATGTGATGTTTATTATAGCTTTTTCAGAGATTTCATAATTGCAATTTCATTTGTTTGCCTCATTAGAATATGACAGAATGGTATCACAAACATGAAAACATTTTTTTTCAAAGGTGTTTCCTTGGTCAAGGTTAATATAGTAACTAAATAACAGAGATGTGACTATATTGCAATATTTCTACTTATTAGAAAGCACAGAGAATCTGAAAAAAAAATCTTATGCTTTTTTAAAGCTACTCTGATGTCTGAATATCTAAAGAAATTGAATAGATGCCTAGTGGTATCTAGCAGCTCAACAGCAAAAATGCTGTTACAGGTAATTATTCAAACTAACAAAGCATGTAGGGATTCCTGTGTTTCTCTTTAACTTTGAGGTAAATTTAGGATGCTCAAAATATATTAAACTGTGCAACAGCCATCTAACGGTTATGCTGTAGCTTTTCTCCCTGACTTTTAGCCCTTCTCCAACACACGTCCTTCCTGTGTGGCCTCTGCAAACAGCTCAGAAAGGATGGAGACCAGTAGACTGATTCCTAAAAAGTTCCTGCTTAAAAAATAAGAAATACAAGATGGCTGGCCTCTGTGTAGGTCTCAGGGTATGACACGGTAAGGAAGGGCAGCTCACGTGGGTAGTTCAAGGCAATTCAAGAAGTATCTTAATTGTCAGTGTGATCAGTTTGTGGGGTCACAGCTACCACAAGGAAAATATGTTACGGTACCATTGCTCCTCCAGCTGGTTTCTGAACCTGTCCTGCTTGTAGTGCAAGAGGGAACTGTACTATGAAAGAGAGCCAGAGCCCTGGAGAGGCTGCATCCTCACATTAGGGGTAATTGAGTTGTGAACTGAATATACCTGTTACCAATATTGCAATCTAAAATCAAGTTCAATACATCATTTCTGCTAGATATTCGTGGAGTCATGCCACATGAGAATTTGTCCTGTATTACTGATGCAGACTCCTTAATGACCAGATGTCAGCACTGACTTGATATCATTTGTAATTTGTCTCTGACTAAAAGGTGTGATGAATAAAACAAAAGAAAGGAAGTGAATGTGTACAATGAATATTATGCCCATGCCTTTCAGAGGTGTCATAATGTAGTTCTGTTGTATGATTCATTATTTTTGGTTCTTCTGATATTAAATATGGATTTCATATTGTGCTCTTCTTCAAGGAATGTCTCAGTTGGCCTTATATGTCTTGTGTATACATGTACTTGCATTAGCAAGAAGTAGCATAAAAAATATTACTCTTTATTTTAATGCTCATTGCAGTAAAATAAACCCTTATAAGTGTAGAATCTGGTGGACATATTTCTATTATTATATTATTTGTTCTTTAATTCACAGTGAAGATACTTATGCCTAAATGTTTGGTGCCTAAGGAAAAACCTAACTAATGGCCAAAGTCCCTCATATGATTAGTGGAGAAGGATCTGTATGAAAAAATGAAGAACAAACATTAAACTCAATGAAACATGATTCCTACTTCAATTAATAAAGTTGTAATGAACAAATGTAGTTTTCTAAATAAAGGCACCTCACACCATTTGATGTACCCTGTAGTATCTGAGCCTTCTGCATGGGCTGAACAGAGACCTGTGTCCTTTGGAGGGGTGAGCAGAAGCCAGGGGATTTTGTAGTGCACCCAAAACACTATGAGACAGCTATGTCTAGGCAAATAAATGTAGTTCTTTATCAATAATGTTGAAGTAGCAATGCAGTTGATCAAATACTGGTGTCTATTGAAGCATTGGTTGAGTCACTCTGATTCCTTTGACTAAATTTCTGCCAGCAGGGGGCTTAAACATTTCGCTCATGTGCAGATACCCACATAAAAATACCTTGATGACAAGTGTCTTTATCTGAAGCTGAATCCCTTCCTGGCACTTAGGTTCAAGTTAGTGACACAGACAGAACCATATACTTTTTTTTTTTTATACTGTGGTTTTCAGTTCAGTTATGTGCTGAATGACATTTAGAAGTAGTTTCCTTTTTTGTTGTAGTTGTTATTGAATGATACCATACCAGCAATTTTGCTGCAAGCTGCTGCTTTAGTTATGGTTGTGAAAGAATACTTTTTTCGCTGCTACATGCCATTAGTTTCTTAGGTGCATAATTTTTGTGTTATTTTCATCACTTTAACTGAAAGTTTTCATAGTTGAGGTATTGATGAGACCATCATTTGGGGGCAATTGTCTCATCTTTCCTTTTATGTTCTTGATTCTTATACAATGAGGAACTAGAGTGATACCGTTTCCTATTACCTTCACGGCTTTCTTGAGTTTGAAAGACATAATTACACTTTGAAGTACAAGAATGGGCATAAATATGCAAAATGCCATTCAGCTGTTGGCTATTCATTCATTACAACCTGTATGCTCTGGTTTGTACAAAGTAAAGACCAAATTGGGCAGGTGTTTTCCCGAAAGAGTTACTGTCTCTGCAGATCAGATGAGGATTCTGTCTAATACTAACAAGATTAAAAAATTTGAAGCAAGAAGTTCAACAACATGAGTGATAAAAAATAGTAAATGATAGCATATGAGCCTGTATGAACTCTTCATAGTAGTTTTATCACCTTACCCTAGAAATAGGATATTCAGATTCAGATAAACCCGCAGGCTTTGCTCCATACAGGATGTCCATACCATGAGGCCATAGGCTGAGACTGCAAAGGAAATGGAAGGTGCGATGTGAACATTTCTGTCCTCCTTTAATGCTGTATAGAAAGGGCAATTTTTCTTTCCCAGGTAGTGGCTTCATTGTATAAAGAATGTTTTTCATATTAAGCCTTTAAAAGGGACAAAGTAGCTCCACAACAGACTGTGCTATATATAGAGCAGGCAAACATTGTATGCCTAAATCCAAAGAAAATACACACCTTAATACAGTAGTGCTTTATCTGGAAGGGGCTTAATGTTTTGCCTAGAATTTTCTGGCTTTTTTGGGCTTTTTTTGGTGTGTCTTTGGGCATTCCCAATCTTAACAGCACAGAAGAACTTAGTAGTGGTGTTATCACTGTGTGTAAATCCCAGTAAGATTTACAAAATGAGCATGTTTACCTTGATGCTTACTCACTGGGATGAGCGTCTGGTGCACCTGGACTCTGACAGCAGCTGATTCTGATGTGTGGATATAGATATACCTGTGAAAGGCAGGTCTTTGGTATGTATATGACACGGGAGGAGATGTTGCCATAGGCTGTTTGCATAGAAAATTGCATGACATCATGCCATGTAGCAGAAATACAGTGAAAAGCTGCATTAAGTCTCAAACTGTTTGTGAACATGGAGAAAGAGGAGTTGAAATTGCCAATGTACGATAAGGAAACAAGTAATGGCAACAATGGTTAAGAAAGACTTAATAGGCATTTGTGAAGAGGAACTCAGCACTGGGGAATGTATATCTAAAAGAAGTACATCATGGAGACATGACTGTCTTCAAACACAGGGAACACTTTTGTTTATTACTATGGAAATATTTTTTCAGACTTGTCCTTTCTTCACCAAATACATTTTCCTATTAAAAATACTGTTACCAGATCTTTATCCCTGAAAAAATTATTTGGATATCCTATTCATTTATATTCAATACCTGAAGTTTGAAGGTGATTAGAAGTCCCCAGGGATTTCTGACCCACTAGCTTGCAGGAGATGATAAAGTAGGTAGAAGTAACAAATACAGGCTGTAGGAATGTCACAACCTCAACTGGCACTCATTGCAGTGATGTTCTACCTCTCGTCATTTTTGTAATTGACAAAGATGACAACTAACAACTGACTAATATGACCTCTGTTTTCTTTCCCTAACAAGACTATCAAAACACTGAGGTTCCTTTGATTCTGGTAAACTATATCTGTTCCCTGAGATTACCCATCAGAGGTATGATCACATGTATCCTCACACTGTCCTAAGAGGTTTTTTCTTATATTAAACCATATTTTGTCTTCGTTATCTCTTGGAGCAAAGTAATATTCTAAGTATCTTCACTGAAGTTACAGATAGCAAAGAAAAAGAGCTGGTGTATCAGGAAACCACTGTTTTCTTAATCCTGCAAAGCCTTCAGCTAGACTTCACCCTCAATTGTATGGAGTGAGCTAGACCACACATGGGCTTTGATTCAGCAAAACATTGAAGGGTAATATTTTCAAAGGTACAAATGGCAGTTAAGCAATAATTTGCAATTGAGGATGAAATTAGTAAGTATCCAGCTGTGTCCTGTGACCTATGATCTGTGCCTACAATCTGTGTAGCTGCCAGTGCTTCCTTAAGGGCATAACAGAATCACAGAATCGTTATGGTTGGAAAGGACCTCCAGGGTCATCAAGTCCAACCTTTCTCCTAGCATCTCTCT
>JAVSBS010019198.1:0-11823 GCA_033124195.1 Coracias cyanogaster
GCCTAACTACCCTCTCAGTGAAGAATTTCTTCCTAATATCCAATCTAAACCTCCCCTGATGCAACTTGAGGCCATTTTCCCCTGTCCTATCATCAGTAATTTGAGAGAAGAGACTAACACCAGCCTCGCTATAACCTCCTTTTAGGTAGTTGTAGAGAGCAATAAGGTCTCCTCTATTTCTTTCCTATGCTCTAACCCATTTAAACAATCCTCTAAAATATTAACATTAAAATGAAAAAAACTTAAAAATAATTACGACATTAAGCAATACTGTGGGATTAAATAAATAACATTGCTACGCCATTGCTTTGTCATTCCCAGAGCTCACTTCCAAGGCTTTTCGAAGCTCTCCTCTGTAGCAGCAGCAAACTGAGTTGGAAAGTCTGAAAAGTTTTCAAATGTGGATGATTCTACTCTGTCTGATGTAGCAAATAGTCTCCTTTTTGTCAGTTGATAGTTTCAAGTTCTGACAACTTAGTCTGAAGGGGGGAAAAAAATTGGTCCAAGACAGCGTATGTCATTTGCCCCATTTTTTTTTCCCTTCATAACTATATAATGACTGACTTTTACTAAAAGGCACTCCAGCTTTCTTCCTTTCTATATGAATGAATTAATACCCCTAGTAAAGGAAAGTATCTTAATCAGGGAGATCTCCAGGGTTTGTGATTTGCTTTTTTTCTCAAACTTTGTCAATTTATTTTATATTAACAATTTTTAACTCACCTTTCCTATCATGCCGAGTATGAGTATATAAGGATTATTTATCTTTTGTCATGGATTTTTTTATAGGACTGGAACATGAGCATGTAGTAAATATCTGTATATGTGTTTTTAGTAAAAAAAGTCAAGAGGCAAAAAGATGTTAGTCTAAAATAATCCCAATATAATTACGAAGTTTGAAGAAAACTTGGATTGGGCCACAAATATTATACAAGTAGGATGTGAGAACAAACTCAGACCAGAACCACATTCAGTATACTTAAACACAAAATAATCTTTAGAAAAAGACAGTATTAAGAATAAAACGGTACTAAATCAATGATTTTGTGCTTTTTATGAGTAAGATACATGACTGAATTCCCTGTGAACGCTTAACAGTTGGTGATGAAGTGTTGTTTCCTAAGGCAAGAAGCTCTTGCTTTAGCTCATTAACATAAGTAAGGAAATATGTAGCATTCATATTTACCAAAATGAAATTAACATTTTATCTATTAAAATGATCTTAAAATATACTTTGTTCATAGCTAAAAATATTCATTTTTCTGTATCTTTTAGAAATCTTTTTGGAACACACTGCAGTGTATGATGATATGCCATGAAAAGTCTATGCTTTCAATATCTAATTTCTATTCCCTCAGGCATGAGGAACAGAAGAAAGCACTTCCTAAACCACATGTGAAAATAATGGAAATAGCAATGCCCACCTTGTTTCTGCTTGATCTGAGTATCTAGAGATGGCTAATTCATACGCAAACAATACACAAAGGAAAACTTTACTTCAGAGGACTCCTTAAATACCATGATATCAAAACTCAATGATCTGTGAAGCTTGTATTCACTGACTGGGTGTTTTGAGTATGAGAACTTCCTGTCTATCACATGCAAAGGGAAATACAGATCGAAGAGGTATCAAACTGGCCCCAAATTATTAAAGCAGCCATATGCATTTAGTTAGTTTTGGTACTGCCATTGTCTAGACTCCTTACAATTTAAAAGTCATCTTCTGAGGTGCCACCTGGGAACCGTTGCAGCAGATATTGATTCTCTGAGGACCATTATCAGTTCTGCAATTGACTGCATTGTTTTCCTGAGGACTGTATATTATCATATATTTGCAGATAACATTCAGAAATGCGATACAGTCCCTGTTTTGATGGTATTAGAAGCTATTCCAGAGTACCACAAGAGACAGAATGACTCTCAGAGGTCTCCTCTGCAGGGGCCTAAATTCCTTCAAGATAAAAAGCATGCTCACTGATTTGTGTTCAACAGTATATGCTCTGCTAAATGTATTTGAGGGAGGCTGTACACTTTTATATCCTTGCCTGTATTCTCTCAAAACAGATAATGTGAACTATCACAATGGACAGATGATTCCAGTGCCACTAAACTATCAGATGTGGTAAAAACAGGTATTGCAGAGGAGCTGGAATGCAAGAGCTGTTAAACTGACCAAACCGAGAAAATAACATTTGTCATAAAAGATTTTTAAAAAACAAAGTCCTGGATATATATTGCATTCTCTGGACAAAATCTTGCAATAATATGAACATTAAAAGCCAAACCAATGTATCTCTCAGGTTTGAAATGCACTTACTCCTCATTATTCACAGAAACCAGACTGGCTTTATTAAAACCCAAATCTCAGCCAGTGTCTGCAAATGACTCATTTAATTTGGTTTGCTCTGAAATATAGAAGTCTTGCATTTATACTAACAGTGAATGTCAAGAAATTTCTGTTGAGCTTTAATGTTTCCACGTCTGAAGGCACATAATAATATTAAATAAATTAAAATGAAATTACACAAATAAGTCTTTTTTATAACTATATATGTGAATTATACAGATTTCTGACAACATCTATTTCAGGTCTGAAGGCTCTGTTTTCATGAACTGCCTAACATTTTTTAAATCCTACTTTGATCTAAAGTTTGGCTTCAGATAAGGCTGGCTGCTCTCGCCTCTTTGTGTAATCACGTAACTGAGTTTTATGCTGGAAGGAAACAGACATCTGTGTCTCTGTATGACCATATGGGAGGGCACAATTCTAGTTGCTGGTGCACTGTTGAGCCTTCTAAAGGTCATTTCCAAAGAAACATTGGGGACTGACCTCCTTGCCCAGTGCCTGGGTGACCATGTGTCGGGGTCCAATCCCCACACATCACCATGGGTGATGAAAATTAAAATGAGTCACAATACTGCTTATGACATTTAATTTTTGTCAGAAAAAAATCCCCAACGTGTGGGACAAGCCCCAATTCCTGTGCAGTTTTAGCTCAAAACTACTTAGTTGATTTCCTACCTGTATAATCTCTGAAAAGATATCCACAGAGGCCTCCAGTGATCTGCCAGACTTGGTCCTGCCCACTGTCCATCCCTGCTATGCCAGTGGCCAGATCTGGTGTGTGGCAGCACCACAGAGCAGCTCACCTTTCTGCAGTGTTATTCACTGACCCACATCTACAGCCATCTCCCTGCATATAAATAAATTGCTGGCTCATTTCATGGGTCCTTGACGTCTCTTTCCTTAAGCTATGGTTATATACACGAATATGTTAGACTTAATAGTGTTTTAAGAAAATGAGCTAATATAACTAAAACATTGTGCTATTTTCTGGTGTAGGGGAATTCACATGTGTAATAAGCCTTAAAGAACTGGGTGTATGAGGGAAGCTAACAGGAAATACAGACAGATAGCAGAAAAGTCCTGAGAGGCTGGCTGGACAGAAGACTGAATGGGAGTTTCCTGTTTAATTACGGTAATTAACAGGGGACAGACTTTATTGCCAGCTTTTATCTTATCCAGAGATCCTCATTCATACACTATACCTCCATCAGGCAGAGTTCAGACTGTAAATTTTCTGAAGATCCCTTGACTCAGATTGCATTCTAGTAAACCACAAATTAAATTGGAAGCAGCAACTACCTTTGTAATGGAATATCAATGTAATGTGCGGCTCAATTTTGTCTATATCATTCCCCTCCACTTCCCCCACCAAAAACAACCTATTTCTTTTTTCTTTCTGACAAGAGAGGGAGTTGGTTTACAGTTTCTGTCTCATACTGCCCCAAAGGAAAGGTTATAATGGTACTTCCACTATACAGTTATCATCTAGCCTGGCTGATGACAGGATAAATATCCATTCTTTGGATGTGGGGCTGTACTATCAATTATTTTACATTAGAGTAAAACTGCCATATATACCTGCTGATTGGAGTGGTTAGGATGCTGGCCAGTCGGTTGGCAACAAGATGGTGGGTCAGAGTGAGAGCACAGAGCATCAAATATGAAAAAGTGTTGGTTCAAAATACACAGGAGCAGCTTACTTGTTCCACTGCTGTGGTTTTGTTGAACTGAAATAATGACAAAGAGAAACAATTCAGTGTTGTTCAGGAAAAAACTTTTAAATATATTTTGGGGTGCATATGAAGTTTTTTGAGGTTTTTGTGTGTATTCATGTGTTTATACAAGTCTGCAGCTCAAATTTTTTTGTGTGCTTGTGTTGAGTAACTCAATAATGCTTTAGAAGACTTTAAAAAACATATACTCCTTTGCTGTTTCCTCTTCGGCAAGTCTATCATGGACAATTACATGTCCACTGAAGAATCACAGCATGAAATTTAAAGTATAAATTCAATCATTACAGCGTGAAATAGAAATTATAAACGTGCGTTTTGTGCAATTCTCAACACAATTCTTTTGATGGAATTGCTGTAGACATAAAACTACAATACGTTTTATTCATTTAACACAGATAAGTGAAAAAAGCTAAAAAGGTACTTTCTTTGTTAAATCTCTAAATTTAGCTCTCTTTTCAGTTCATCCATCTCTCAGTAGGTATTTAAAGGACTCTAAGAAACCTCAAATCATAACAAAAGTTTGTAAACCTCATGGGTCACAATCTAAAGTCAACCTTGGGAGGTAATAATAATTTCCAACTTAACGGAGTAAACATATTCCTGAAGCCCAGGCAGAAGCAAAATTGAACGTCTGTATTTCTTCACAACAGAGACAATTTTCTATATCCAGCTTTCAGAGTAGCTGTGCATAAAGCTATTCACACCTGCAACTCAAGGAATAAGTTCATTTCTTCAACTTTGTCTAACAAACTAAATTCTCTTAGGCATAGTGTAACCAACTGGAATGATTCTCAATGTGAAAACTGCATATAGCATTTAAATTAGTGTTCTTTTCTATTATCTCACTAGCTTGGAAGAGGAAACTGGCAATTTTTCTTTAACATGGGCTTGGTAAGAACTATTTCCATTTTATGTCACAGGATTTACAGAGACAACTATTCCATTATAGTTTTAGCAGGTTTTTATGTAGTTCTTTACTTACGTTGAATGTTTCAACCAATTCCTAGGTGTTTGAATTTGGCAAATATAAACAGAAGATTTCCTTTTTGTCACCTTTGTGACTCTGTAGCAAAAGTAAAGAGATTTTTCCCCACAGTGTTTGGATACAGCTTGGTTTATGAATCTTTGTTTTGGCAACAAATACAGATTACTTACCTATAGCTAGAGATCCCAGTGATATCTTCTGTTACAATTTACTAACTATACCCATGAAGGAGTTTGAATTCATGGAAGGTTTAGGAAGAAGTACCCACTGGGTTGTGGAAGTTTTGCCGCCTTAGCTCTAAAATCTTGCCATTTCTGAACATGTAGAAGTTATGAGAAATAGGGGCATCTAGAGTGAAATGGTTTCTCTTTGCTAGCATCCTCTTGAAACCTGACAGGCTCCAAAGTCAGAAAAAGATAAGCAGAGACCATGAAAGCTGAGGAAAGCTCTTCAGAGTGGTCCTGAGCTTTTGGGGTTATACTGTAGATTTCTTTCAATTCTAAATGGATCATTCTCTCAAGAATTCAGTCATTAAAAAAAAAAAAAGGAAAAAAACCCCACCTGAAATCTACAGAACAGAAGGAAAAGGAGAGTGAAAAAAGAACCTATTCTGTCTTTTTTGTTTGTCTGCTACTTTGGCCATCGGAATGACTTTGGTTACAAGGAGAGTAAACCGTACTGTCTTTTTCAGAAAGTTCCTGCATATTCTCATTCACTGGAATTTAATAGGCAATTCTATCCCCAGGAAGACTGGAAAAAGAATTATTTAAAGAGAAATTCGACTGCTGCTATTCCAGATTGCACCTCAAATTTAGGGGGGAAGGTCAAGAGGACATGGCTCTGAGAACTAACGGATCTCCCAGGAGCTACTCTGCATATTTCTGCAGGGGGTGTAGTCTGAGAGCAAGTCACAGACACTTCTCTTCCTGAAATTTCCCCCAGATCATCTGGCAGGGTTCTGCATTGAGTTTATCATTACATTCTCGACACAGGAAAATCCTGCTGGATTATGAAATCATTATTCTATGAATCAAAAGCGAGGAATTCCCAAACAAACAGGAAGTTATGGATTGCTTAACCATTTTTGCTCTTCATGAAAATATTTATGATCTGCATTCATTTATTTAGGTAGACAGGTTTGCACTTGGTTTTATTTGGACAGCAAAGATTGGCAGGATTTTTATATAAAAAATATTTTAAATAATATTATATTGCATAAAGCTGCTTTCTACAGACTTCAATCTTGTACTAAAGTACATTTTATTTCACATGTTCTTTATATACATTTTTTTTATGCCATTAGGCTTAAATTAAAATATATTTCAAAATACTTTATTATTTCTATTAATATTGACCTATACCAAAAACACTTACGAAATAGAAATTTGCATTGATTCTCTGGTTCCAGTCTCCAAGGCAATCAAATTTTCTTGATTTTGCTTACTTTTATTTTGTTTAAGCTGTCTGTTAACACATTTCCCATCAAGGTTTTAGTTATGGCCAAGTATTTTCTGTAATACGGAGGTGCATAATATTAAAAGCCACTACCAATGCAGGTTCAGTTACTTTGGAAATGAAAATATCACTTTACATGTTTGGAAGACTAAACAGAAGCAAGCACTGCATTGTACATTGTTTGCAATATCATTTGAAAGCTTTTTTTTTTTTTTTTTCTCCTCAGCGATGACTTCATGAAGACGAATATATTCTACAAGTCATTGGAATGTTCTCTAAAAAAAATTTTTCTGTCTTAATGAGTTCACAAGAGACCAAAGAGAAAGTGGGGCATCTCATTTTAGGGCCAGCAATGATTTAGAGTACTCATTTTAAAGCTGCCCAACACAAAATTATCTTTCACATGAGGCAGTACTGTATTTTGGACAAAAATATATTTAGCCTCTATTATTGAAGCCTTCTTCTGTCGCTGTTTTATGTGAAAATAGGAAAAAAAAAATCTGTGAATAGTTGCATATCTTAATTATTGTTTAGAGAAATCTTTATTATCCTGGAGAATCCTGGCAGTTGAGTTTCCTGTTCGAAGAGGAATTTTTATTTCTGAAATTTGATAAGTGCTGAATTAATAAAAAAAACCTTGTGCCTTTCCAGTATATTTGTATATTTTTAGAGTATGTATTACATAAACTCAGTAACAATTCTCCAAGTCTTTCCTGACAAGTCCATCTTCAGACACTGAGGTATTTATTTATTCAAGGAAGAGGTCTCCAAACCACACCTTTTATTTCCAGGGATATCCCAAGACTGGTAACTTCTTTAAAGCGAACACAGCCAAGATGTCTTCATTGTATTCAAGATCTTCAGCACAAATGTCAGTAGCTAGCACCAAGGAAAATTCTCCTACAGAACTGTTAGTACTGCATCTTTTAAATAAATGTGTCAGGAATTTGCATATCTGTAAAAGTACAGTATGTAAGGACTTCTTCCTGCTGTCTGATGCATGTGGAGCTCTTTGTAAGGGGACAGCTGTTGCCTGAAATGCCATACAGACCCAGTGCTCCCTTGTGCGTGGTTTTTGGAAGCTGTGACCCCCACTACTACCTGTGGCAATATCAGGATATTTACCAGTTGGAAGAAAACAATATCATTCACGAGATAACAAAGCTGCTCAGCACAGGTATGAGTAGGACATATTTTCCTTTAGAACATTTTTCCCCTTTACTTTTCATGCAAAAATAACATAATCACCTCCTTTTTTTTTTTTTTTTTTTTTCTGTAGCTTAATTGGGTTTTAAGATGGGATCTGAGAACAGCTTCAGGCTATGGGCTGGCTGAGTGACATCTCTCTATTGTGTTCTCCTTATGAAGGAGCTTTTACAAAATTTCTAGCCAATGTAATAGATTTAGCAGTTCTGTTAGATGTGGACACCTGCAATGCCTTAGCTCTTGACAACCCCACGACTTCCTTTCCCAAGCCAGATGACGCTGCTGGCAGAGAGAACAGACCTGTCACAACGATGAAGAGCATTTTTATTTACCACAGTGGTCACGGTCAGTGCACAGTCAGCAGCCACCAAAGGTCTTCCTCAGGAAAACATGAACTGTTGGAGCAGACTAGCATAGGCACTGCTCCCCACCTTGTTTGTACAGGGGTGTGAGTTCACGACATGGCTTTTGGCTAGACTGGCGCACCTACACTAATGGCAATTACAGAGCAGTAGGCTGGTAACAGAGTGCAAAAAGACTAATCCAACAAATTGAGAATTATAAAAAAGAAATTTATAAAAACTGACAACAAGGAGATGGCTGGGAAGGAAGAGCAGAAATGTAGAACATCTGATTTTTAGTATCTTACATTTATATGAAAAGAAGTTTGTTCTTAGGGAGGAATCATGTTGCACAGATGTGTTAAAAGCTCTCTCCAGTCACACTGTGAAACGCTTTTTGGGTTGATTATCTCAGTCTGACTCTGCTGGGTCCTGCTGAAATTTCACATTCCTTCTGACAATAATAAACCACGCTATAAAAGCACTTAAAAACTTAAGGAAAAGATGAAACTGGAGTTTGATGGGGTAGAAGGTCAGGCTAACAGAGGTTGTGAGTGTTGCAGCTGACCTGTTTGAGAAGCTGATTGACAAAGACCAATTTAGAAGTGGCATTTTGTGATGGGAGACGTTTTGTGAAGCCCTAGCACCTGAAAGGACAAGACATAGATGTGAAAGGTGAGGGGTTTGGTTGTGATGCCACTGAGGAAAATGAAATCTTGGAAATCAGAATAGAGAAATGATGAAGTGAAAAGCTATGAAGAGCTGGCATGCTGTAGAGGAGAGAAAAAATACCATATATAAACAGGTTGCAGACAGATTGCTGGCCTACCTAACACTTGACCATTGGTGCCTGCTGTATTGCACTTACAAAGACAGGCATTAAAGACCAGCAATAAATTTCCCACCAAATTTCAAAACAAATTCTCTCTGAAGCTACACGGTGGTTTACAATGCTAAATTAGAATCTACAGTCAAGATCCTTAATTATTAATTCTTATTTTGGTGCAATACTAGAAACACAGTGCTGCATCAGTTTACCTTCATTGAACAACTAAGAAAACCCAGGATCAGAACAAGAGTGTTCCTGTTGTTTGTATTTTTTATTTAGGACTATCTTGCCTGTACTCCTATATCATAATTCAGTCAAACTTTGCATGTTTGCTACTGACTGGGAGGCAGCAATATCCTGTCAGTTCATTGTCAGACTATTTAGCTGGGGAGAAATAAAAATGTATTTCAGCTGAAGGCATAACTCTTCTCTGCATTCCTCCACCAACCCTGCTTTAAATTCCTTGATGTTTATTAATGTTCCCTGCTTTGAAGTAACCTATTTGGAAATATACTAAATAATATATTGCTTTTTTTAAAATATAAAGTAATTTACATTCATGATTTCCAGCAGGGCTGTAATGCCACAGTATTTTTCAAAAACACAGAGATACAAGACACTATAGTATTTGCAGAGGGGATCTGAAGTAGAATATGCTGTCTCTCGGTTTCTCTGCTTAATGTCAGTACTCAGAAATGCAAGCTTTCTCAGTAGCGACAGAGTCCTAAGAACTTAAATATAGCTTTGGACTTTCAAGGAAAACTACAATACACTAGTCAGGAACTAGTTTTTCAAACCAAGACAAAATTTCATGTACACGTCATAAGTATCAAAGGAGTAAGCAAGCAAAAAAAACCCCAACTTTTACCAACACAAGAATATGCACATAGCAGACATTCAAATGAATGCAATTCCACATCTGATAAGCCGTGTCTCTTTTGATAGTTCCGTTAACATTAAGCAAAACAGATATAATCTACAACAATTATACAGCCCAGCAATGTGAACAGAACTATCAACATGAGAAATATCAACAAGTGTTTGCAAAGTCCAGACCAAACTTAATCCTCTGGATTTTTTTCCATAGGTTTGTAAGCAAGTAGTACTCTAGATCAATAAAACACTTGAGATACTTTGAAGACTAATGCTTTGTTTTTCCTTTCTGTGAGATTAATTTTCTTCCTCTGCATCTATTCTTGCATAGGGGCAGCAAAAGAGAAAAAACAAAACATACTGTGCTGTATATGTGGTCAGACCTTTAATCTTTCCGTTCTTCTACTTATCATGATAAATTCCCCATTAGAATGGTCACTAAACAGACAGCCGTTAAGTGTTATACCTGCCCATGACATACGAAATCTTTAGTATTCTAATAAATTTTAAGACACAATTTTAAAATTTCTGTTCTCACTTTACATTGGCTTTTTCACCCATTTAGATATATAAACATACATATTTTCTTCCAATACAATTTTAGGGGTTTGAAAAATGACTTCTGGATTTGAACAGCTATTTTCTTCCTCTCCTGCACTGAGTACCTGGGTATCTACATTACAGGTAAATTGTGCTGGGGTGCACTTTCTTTATCTTCCACACCTACAGCAGCAGTCTGTCAGAAATGCACAGCAGACATTAGGAATATTGCAAACCTAACAAAGTGTCAGACAAAAATGTAGTATTTGTGGCCTTTTGTAACTTCTCTACCTTTCCCTTTCTAGCTTTATCACTTAACAGAGAAGTTAGGCATGTCTTTATGCTGTAAAAGAATGCACTTTTAAATATTTCCAGTGTCCTTGACTCAGCAGGGGAAGGTCCCTAGAATTATTTATATAAACAAAAGAACCACTTTAATACACTTATTTAATAAATCTGATTTGTAGTATAAACATTGTCATCATATATGGGTTGTTGTAATTCTCTTTTTGTCTTTCTTCCTGCATTTCTGTCCATTCTGCATTTTGTATGCCTAACCATGAAAAATAATTCCTAAATTTGTTTGATCTGTATTAAGACTTTGTACGGTCACGCTTGATTTAACACAATTTCTTGTGACTCTTCCTGCTGAGTTTAATCATGGCAACATGCAGATTTCTTTCTACTTGTGGTAAAATTCAGCACAACTGGATTTGTCCCAGGCTCTCCACATTTGTTTTGCTAATCTATACTCTGCAGAATGACAAATACAAGTCATGTCAGTCATACCTATTGCTAGCTCCAGTGAATATACTTGGAACACCTGAAGTGCTGCATGACAGACAAAAGTCAAAGGAGTTTTTAAATCCTAAGATGGTATCAGCTCTTTAATTATTTGTATGCTAATGATTGCTAGCTTCAGAATACTTGAAAGCAGTTGAAGACATTTATCCAGGTCTCCACAGGATTAGACACCCAGCCAGGTCTTCAGTCCAACTGTTTTGTGCTCCTCTGGCAGCACTAGCAGCCAGCAAGACTGTTGAGCTGGGCTGGTCATGATTTGGAGGGAGATGTATTGGACCTTGGAGCTAAAAACTTGCCTGTAACATTGTGCAAAACCACACAAAATTTATTTAAATTTTGATACTGATCAGACTAACATGGAAACAGCTGGGGGAATCATGCAGCAACACAGTATTCGGATCAGAATGGGCCTTGTCTACCACTTGATCCAAACAGGCCACATTTTGTTTCAATTTTCTCAATGGATTCATTTCATGTCTAGTAAACATCTTGCTTGTAACATTCAGAGCTATAAATATCTCCATGCTTCAATGAAATATTAAGTAGAGAAAACTTAGATGTGCTTTGTCATGTAAACTGTGAGAATTATAGAATCATAGAATGTTTGAGGCTGGAAGCGGCCTCTAGAGGTTTTCTAGTCCAACCTCCCTACACAAGTAGGGACATCTACCTAGGTCAGGTTACTCAGAGCCTCATCGAGCCTGACCTTG
>JAVSBS010019199.1:0-18654 GCA_033124195.1 Coracias cyanogaster
GTTCAGAGGAACTACTACTCTTCATCCTGGTTTTCCCACTAAATGTAATCATAGATCTAGCAAATCCCACATTACAAATCACGCTCCACATTGCTACCAAGTAGAGTTTCTACAGAAAGTAACACACTCAATGGTGTTATTAAAGACAGTAAAGGAAATAAAGCAAGCACTTGTACTTAAAGTACTTGTTGGGATGTGAAACCAAGTCCTGTGTCGGATCCAGACAGTTTGTTGTAGGTAACTATTGTTTACAAAATCTGTTACAACACAAAATTACACACATGGCTGAAGCTGAATTTTACACCACTGCGTTACTGTCATAATGTAAGAAGAGTTAAGAGCGCTAGGAAGTGGGCCTCTTAGAAAAATCCAGCCCTTCATCAATACATGGTCAGACTATCACACGGAAAAGAGAACCTTGAGGAAAAGAAGAGATTTTTGATAGTGCTGCAAATCCTACAATATTTCCAACTGTGTGAATACGGGTGATAAAGCAATCCCACACAGAGCGTGAACTGTCCCATTATCAGGCTCCTCACAGTTAATGTACTGACCTTGGGATCTACAAAGTCTCCACAGTTTGCCTCAGTTGAGCTGCTTCTTTGTGGTCCAGAGGATTCACAGTCATCTCTGATTTCACCTGGCTTAGTCCCTACAAGCAGAGATTGATTCTAATCAGGTTGCAAGATAAACTTATTGGGAAAGCGGATCATAGTCTGGGTGTTCGGGGGGGGGGGCCTTGGTTTGTTTGTTGTCATTTTGGTTTAGGTTTTGTTTTGGTTTTAAATTAAAGCTTTATCATTCTAAGACGAACTGGTGCTTCAGATAATAACTTACAAACTACAGTCTTACAATAGCATCTTGTGCAATTGGGAGTGTCATTTAAACAGAAGGGAACTGGGGTCCCAAGGCCACCCACACTGGCAGTGCTCTGCAGAAATGGAAGCTTAATCCCAGCTGCAGGTACCACACAAAGCTCAAGACCAATCACTGCTGCTCCACACCCTAAGACACAAGTTCACCTTACTGTGACTTGATTAACTTGGAGAAATTGCATCAAATACAATTCTCTGCTTGCAATATCTCTGCCTAAGACTTGCGTAAAAATATGCTCTGGAAGCAATTTAAAATGAAAAATAAAAAAATCCCATGCAAGTAGACATCATTTATAGCCCTAAACTACCCAGTAGGAAGCAAACTGGTTTCCACACTGAGCTACCAGCAGCTTCAGGCTGATACGAAGAATGAATTATTGCATGTCAGCAGATCTGGAAACAAAGCACTACGTTCTTACCCGATGATTTAGCCCAGGAAGGTGGGTTTTCTTCAGGAGTTCCAAAGATGCTGGATGCCATTTTGTTCCTTCGCACAGGTTGTTCTTTTGGCTCGTCAAAACCCAAGGAAAAGTTGGACCCACCTCCAGGAGGACGCAGCACTCTGGGGAGAGATAGTCAGCTTTACAACCTTGCGTGTACCATCACCATCACTAAGCTGAACTCCAACAGGATTAAGAAGCCAAGAGATCGGTGTTGGCTCTTATACCGGGCAGTCATACCGGCTGAATTCTGTCCAAAAAGAAACTACGTGAGATGATGGCATTATGCATCGACTTTTAATGAATGACACAGACAGTCATGGCTTCAGCTGAACTACAAAAGTAAGCTGCCTGCCAGCATTCCATCCAGGCACTGTATCTCCACAGTTCTCTTTAGCAACACTTCCAAAAATAAAATTTTCCGGCACTCTACTTGTGCCCTCGCTTCATTTGGTGTCAACAAGAGCTGCTGCTACCCATCTTCATTCTGAACCAATTAATAAATAGGAAAAAGTATGTGGGCCTGTCAAATTCTATCTTTTTGAAGAGAGCCCCATGAAGGCAAACATTAATCTTCAAACTGGCAGCACAGCAAAGGCTAAAGTTTGGCATAAGAGCCAAGGTACTGGTTGCCATCCCTGATGACTGGAGACTGCAGCTTTTATCCAGGTTTTTTTCATTGGAAAAATGCTCAAGTCCGCAGCACGCTACTACACCAGACTTAAAAGGTGCAATTAGACAGTTTTAAATCAGACTATTATTAAGAGAGACACGTGTACGGAGCTCCAGATACATAACCTAAATCTAACAGTCTTCTATTAGACACAAAAGAAGCCTGCTCAGTACTCCATGAGCTGTTGCAGAACTTGCAGAAATCAACCAAAACTAACATCAGCAGCCAAATAAACCTTTAAATGTCAATTCCTTCAGATCTGACTTTCACCAGGTCTGAAAGATCATGAGATCTTTTCAAGGCTGATGTGTTAGCTGGAGAAGCCAGACAAAAGCCAGGAGAATAAAAACGTAAAAGGCCACATGAGAACGGTCACACCCCCAGAGAGGCAAATACACCAACACGACAGCTTGAAAAAACCCGATCGATCCTCTCCAAGCCAGCTGTTACTCCTGCAGAAACGTGGGCTGCCCGACAAAGTGCCGTGCATCTCTTCCAGACGTACCTGCCAAGTTTTCTTTGTTTCGAGACAGGCTACGGCTTCCACAGCCCTCCCCTTCGCAGCCGCACCTCCGCAGCCCCCGTTTGCCCCCCGGGAGCCGGGCCAGGCCCCGCCGCAGGCTCGGAGCCGGGGGAAGGGGCACCCCCCGCCCCTGAGCATGCTCCCTGCGAGCCGCCGGCCAAAGCAGCAGCAGCAGCAGGAGCTCAGCAAAACGGCCACCCCGGCCAGGGCCAGGGGCCGGCCGGCCAGGCGCGGCGGCGTGCGGGGACCGAGCTGCGAGCGGGGCGCGACAGCGGCCGGGCCGGGGGCTCCCGCCGAGGCGGGCGGGTGGGGAGGCCGGGGAGAGCAGACAATGGAGCCCGCTCGGCCCCACCCAGAACGCGGCAGGCTCCTCCGGGGCTGCTCCGCCAGGCCGAGGGGTAAGGGCGGTCTGAGCAGCCGTGGGAAGGGGAAGGCGGAGGGGAGCGGAGCGGAGCAGGGGTGCAGGGCCCTCCTCACCCCCCCGCGATGGGGCTGCGCGGCCGCGCAGCGAGGCGGGGAGTCGCCTCCCTTCTTTGTTCGTTAGAGGCAGGGACGCACGGGCACACCCGAGCAGCCCGGGGTGGGTCTCGCCAGCTCCCACCCCTGCGGCTCCCACACCCCCTCCCCCGGGCAGCTGCGGCAGGGCACGGCCACGGCTTGTCCCCTCTCCCGCCCTCACCACCACCCCCGGCAGCGCAGCTGTCTCCCGGGCCAACAGACAGCCCGCTACCCCCGGCTGGGTGCGGCCGCCGACCCGCCCGGCGCGGCCGGGAGAGGCGAAGAGGTTCCGCACACGCCGAGCCCCGAACCCGGGCCCGCGGCCGCCGTTCCCGCCCCAGCGCCGCGCCTCAGGTCTCGCCGCCCCCCCTCAGAGCCGCCCCGGGCAGCCCCCTCCGAGCCTGGCCGGGCCCCCAGGCCCTGAGGCGAGGGACGGCGCTGCCGCGAACGCCCATAGCCTGCGCCGCCCGAACGGCCCCAGCGGCTCCCGAGCCCCCGCCGGACCTGGAGCTGTTCCTGCCACTGGGGTCCATGCCCGAAAAGGTGGTCGTGGTGGTCATGGCGGCGGGAACGAAGGAGACGGACGGAGTGGAACGGGCTCCGTTGAGAGGCCAGCGGAGAGCGGCGGTCCCGCGAACGGAGCGGCCTCCCCCGCCCCGCGTTGCCGCTGCCGGTGACAACTGCGGCCGCCGCCCGCACCGGCCACGCTCTTTATACCCACCGTGCGGCCCGCCCCCGGCAGCGCTCTCATTGCACAGTTCAAACGCAACTCCGAGCTCCTATTGGGCCGCGCCCTGCCACTCTGCCCTTCGGCCCGCCCCACCGCCTATTCTGAAGCGCCTTGCCTCGTCCGTAAAACCTCATTGGTGAAGCGATATGTCTGCGCTGCGCTGATTGGCTGTGCCTGGGCGGTGGCGCCCTTTGTTGATGATTGGCGGGAGGCCTGTCGCTCACTCCAGGCGAGCTGTGATTGGCTGAGCCGCTCATGAGGCGAGACAAAAGTCTGGGCACCGCTTCCCGGGGGAGAGGCCCCCTCAGCGCCATCCCCCAGCGCGCTTCCTCCACTCGCGCCCCTCCGCTCCGGCCCCGAAGCCCTCTCTGAGGACACCACCTCCAGCACCACCGGGCCCACCCCAGGCACCTCACTTGGCCATCCCGGTTGCCTCAGAGCATGGCACGGCACAACACCCAACTACACGGGTGAACACCATGGTGGCCATCAAGGTGTGGGAGGTGTTTGCACAAGGTTGCTGAGGGTCAGGGCTCGGCTTCAACGAGGATGGAGACACAGGCAACACCCTGCAGAGACAGGCAGGGCTGGTGTGAAATGCTGTCACCTCCAAAGGCATGTGCGTATCAGAGGGTTCTGTAGCAGGGGCTTATGCCATAATAATCAGGCAAGGCCCAGAACAGCTCTGGGAGATGAGGACGAAGCAGGTGTATGAACAGCACTATGGAGGCCACGTGCTTTTGAACCGTGGATCTCCCACCAAGCGCAGCACAAAACTCACAGCACGTAATTTAAGTTCGCAGGTGCTGGCTGTTGACCTGTCAAATCCACCTTTGCTTTGGTGATTGGGAGCTTCCCAACCTCCGCAGCCTTCAGACACACAGATGCCTCCTTGACCACCACAACTTTTACTCCAGAGGAACAGGTCAGGACTCTCCCACCGCAAATGTTAAATTAGCACTTGTATAAAGGAGGGAGCAGGGGGAAAGCAACCCCCCATCTCTTGTATCCCTGCCTCCCAGTTCGCACTAGTAACAGCCCTAAACACCTTCAAAGCACTTCACAGAAACGATTTCTCTCTGGTCTGGAAAACACAAACTTTGTGCTGCTTCACTCGACCTACAACATCAGGCGTCAAGCGTCTGAGTTATCACCAGCCTCTGTATTGACACAGCTCAGGAGAGAGCTGAACTGCGACAACAGGACCACAGCATTTCAGTTCTTATAACCTAGGATCTATAAAGAAAAAAAGAAATCTTGTGGTTTTTTTTTTAAAAAAAAAAAAAGCCCCAACCACTATGTAGGTCCCCAGGGAATTCTCTGTTGCGTCACATCTTTCTAGAGGCAGATTAAAGGGAGCACTAAGTAACATGACACAGTCGTTTTAATTCTACTACCCCTTAGGCTTGGGCATTAAGAAGTCAAATGCCTCCTTGCACACCAGGAAAGATCTGCTCTCCTGGGAACTTCCACAAGTATTTCATCATCTCAATGTTTTTTTATTCAAACCCACAGGATTTGACTCTTAAATTTGTACCCCTGAGACATATGGAGCCATTTTTTCAAGTCAAGATGAAGAAAAGCCCATTTCCTCTGACAAAGCTACTTTTAACATGCAACTTTAAAATTCAGAACCTTTGCTACTTCCAGGGGACCCCAGCGCTCTCTTCAGACAGTGCTGCTGCAGGACTCTCACACGAAAGCTGCTTTGCTCATTATTTACCCATAGCAAGATGAAGGGGTTTATGGAGATGGCTACAGAAAATGGGCTTGTGATCCTTCTCAGGATGATGACATTCGACTAGAACAATTCTCAGCAGCTGCCCGAAAAACTCAGACACCAAACAATTCCACCTGTTGTTGAAAGTCAACCAGCAATGAATGCAAAAAGCATCTGGAAGCCTGAGCAAGACTCCAGGAAATGCAAGGGTTAGGCAGGGAGAGATACCATCGGTTCGAGACAAGCCTCAGCCTGGTTGTCCTCCCGTGACTAAGGGTTCCTCCTTCGCACCAGTCTCTGCTACTCTGCTACAGTCAGAAAGAGCATTCTTTTTTTATTCCAAACCCATCCTACAAAAATGAGGTTTTGACCCAGTCTTGTCTTCTCTGTTTCCCCCCAATTCATTCACAGCTGAAGGTAAAGAGCAAGCTACTAAATGTCCTCGTTAAAGCTGGATTTGCAGCTGTCAAAGACCCTCACATCTGAAGCGATGCGCGGTGACGTTCGGTGGCAGCCTGGTATCCTACAGATTCAACGATTTGTCCTGCCAAGCAGATGCTGTAGTTGGCAAGAGTTGTGAAACTTGCTCTGCTGCCTCTCTACACCTTCAGGTGAAGTTCCTAAAGCGAGTTACTGTTTGGGAAGGAGGCTTGAACCACAATGTCCAGACTCCTCTCAAAGCTGCAGTGATGTAGTTCTGAACTAGAGAAAAAAGGAGAGCAGCCAAGGCGTGGTGCTGTTCTCATCCGGGCACCCAGCACTACCCAGGCTGTGCTCCACTGCTCCGCAGAGGAATAAAGACAAGCACGGCTGGAAGGGGAAGTCAGTGCCCTGACAGAGTCCTCAAAGAGCTCTTTTCATTCCACTACTGTCTTGTCAGTGTTCGATTCTGTCAAGTTTTCTTACTCAAGTGATCCTTCAAGAGCCCTTGCAGGGCATCAGATGGGCTTTAATAATATCTACAGACTGGATGCTGCAAGTGGGGGGAGGGGGTCTAAGCCACCAAAACCAGCGCAAAATTCATCACAAAGGGTGTGCTTCGTTTCCACATCGCCCTGGACAATATTCCTTTCTGAAGGAGAAAATCTGTTTATTTGGGCTTCCACAACCTCTCTCCCAAGCACTCCCAAGTCATCATCATGTCAGGATTAACTGTCAAAACCTACAGCTCTTCCCACAGTCCCCACTCCCACTGCAGCTCCTCGCCAGCTCCTCCACTTCTGTTGTCTTTCTGACCCTCATTACTGGGATCTCTGCCAACAGTGAGCCGCTTCCTTCATAGCACCACCAGCCCTACCTCATCCCTCCTGCATAAACGGAAATTCTTCAGGGATAGGGGAAAACTCCTCCCCTCAAAGGGACTCACACCATCTCATAAACACAGCTGGGCCTCCCAGCATCTCCACGTTAAAGCAAAACTACAAACCCCATGCTACCGGTGAAGAAACCAGTAAAGCTCTGGAATTAAGTACCTTGAAGGCCAACCAAAAATTGAAAACCACGATCAAAATCCAGTCTTCCATCTCCTATTTATCCCCACACTCCTACCTCCTAACCACCAGGGAGAAGTGCTGCACCACCAATTCATTCTGACACCAAGCACAAAAAAGCAGGATAAATTAGAGGATTCAATTATTCACTATCGGAACACATTCAACTTGGCAACAGGTTCACAGCCAGAATGAGCAAACCTCATTCCAGAGAATGGAATGTATTCATTACAGTGGTAATATAATTAAGAATAATTCAAGTTATTTAAACACTGATTGTCTTTTAGTCACTGTCACAGTAGCTGATGCAAGTGTACCGAGAAAAGGCCACAATCTAGAACTCTTAATAAAAACACTTCAATTTATTGTTCACTTTCCATTTAGTAGATGCTGATCAAGGAAGCATCTCGGTTTTCATTTTTAGCTTTGACAACAAATTGCTGTTCCCTAGAAATTCAATTCTTTCCAACTGGCTGAAGCATAGAAAGTATTATTTCTTTGAGCCAGTCACATTATACTTTTTCATTAATGTTGCAGGAACTGTCACAATAGAACCAGTAGCCCACAGACAAAACGACAGCACTTACATTACATTGTCTGACTCGGAAGTAATGAAGTGAAGGTACCAGAAAGGAAGATTCTTGCAAGAAAATAATCTTGCTTTGGCCATAACCTTTACAGAGGTGCTATATCTGTTTTGATATCATAGTTATCTTGAAGCAGCAATTATCTCAGCACTACTTCAGGGATTCTTCTTTGTTGGGAACACCTCCGCATGCCAGTACAACAACTTCTCTCACGTTACCACTTGGAGGATTTCCTTACACTCTTGGCAGTGCAGCATATTCAATTTCAGAACAGCCTTTGGTTCCCAGAACCCCTTCTGAGCCACCACCTCAGGCCACTTAACACTGCTCCTCACAAGAGCCCTCCTGACCAGGTACATCCCCATTGCAGGGATTAACTGAGGCACCGATTTCCAGTTAACCAGAGGTCCCACTGAACCCAGCCGTGCTTTCAATCTGTCATATCCCCCCTCTACATCAGTAAAAATGTCTTTCTTTCAATGTCCAAAACAAACAATTTTGGTTACATCTTTTTAAATAACTGCTAATGTCCATTCCACAACTGAACCTGAGGGACTAAAGACCCAGCACACGCTCAAGGCAAGGTCTGACTATCTGTAAGAGCTCGCTATTGGATCCAATTACGACTCACTCCATTCTTTTTCATTTAAAAAACCACAAGAGGAATATTAAGTAAATTGGACGGCAATCACTTTAGCATACATTATTTGAAATTTGTGGGTAATAATATAATTTGCCCAGGCTCTTGAAAGATCCCAGCTGTTCACAAACACTAAAAACTTACCTCCCAGCTAGTGTGACAAGACCTCTTTGCCCAGTTTTCCTTCATCCCCCGACACGTGGACTTCTAGCAGTCTGTTATGCTACCAGCAAAAGCACAAGAACCGTTACAAACCAAGGCAGGCCAAACAGCCAAGTGAGCTCAAAATAATTTGATCCAAATTGTTTATCTCCCTGGACTGAACTTCTGAATCATCTCCCCTGGCTGTAGCTTTCCTAGTGAAGGTGAAGTCACAGCAAAACCACTTAGGTCCCAGCAAACAGGAATCAAAGGTACATCCTCTAGCAGCGCAGAAGCAGTAATGAAAGCAACAAGTTCTGTCACAAGGAGGGTATTTGCAAGGCCATGCAAGAAGAGTTCTAAAGAAGTAGTTAAAAAAAGTATTTCTGCATTGCCGTGTACACAAATACGCATCAGAACGTGTCGGTCCACTTGATTTGCTAGACTAACACAAATTAAATGTTTGAGGCTCTCAAACTAAGTCACTTAAGATCTTTGAGTTTCTTCATTTTTATCTAATCAATGAAAGAACTCTCTAGTTTTACTAGTTTTTGCTCAAAGTCAAACACAAACACCATTCAGCAAGCACTGTTAGAAGAATTGTTGCAGAAAGGTGAGGAGTGACCTCAGGCGAGGAGCAGAAAGATGCTAGAAATGGAGAAATCTAGGGTGATCAACACCTCGCTGTTTTTTTAATAGCCTGTTGCTAAATACTACAGGAAATTTCAATTTATGCTGGATTAAGGTGTTACTTCCAAAGCTGCCACACCAATTCAAAGGTACTAAAGCCTCTGTTTTTCATTTCTGCGCAGGGGAATTTTGGCAAGCTAATAAAAATTCATGTTAAATGGTCTCGTTTTATTAACGGAACTTTATGTTTACAAGAATCTTGCACATAAGTTCATGACAGACAAAGTACCACTCTACTAATTCAAGAGATTAAGACATTGTTTTTAAAGCATGCTGTTCAGTACCTGTCACTTGACTTGTATTGCCTCAGGAAAGAAAAAACAGTAGGCAAGATACCACAGGAAGTTTTGAGCTTCACAGTCTTAAGTTGGGCTGCAAAAGACGGTATTTAAGGAGACCTCACCCTTTCTTCAGAAACTAAAGCAAGTCCGAACATCTTTTTTTAGCCAAACAAGATAAAGACAGCTTTCCCCTGGGAAAGGTCCTGGCACGACATCAAGTTGAAAGCATTTTATGCACTGTTACCAGAAGTCTAGCCAGGCTGAAAGCCAGAGAAGAGCATATTCCCCATCCAACCTGTGTTGAAATATATCCCCCCCCATCCTTTATTTCAAAGCAGCTTTTTCCAGGCCTTTGTGCGTTTGGGTATGAAAACATATGTGCCTGGACCGCGACAACATATGTTCACAGGAGGGAATTTCAACCTTGCAATATACCACCAAAGTCTACAAGATACACACCGGAATAAGAAATCATCTACCTAGCAGTAGAATTTCCTAGAATTACAGCAATGGCATAGATTACATCCTTCAGCTACATAGTCAAGAGCAACTGCAAAACCAGATGCTGTTTTTATCATAGCTACGAGATGCAATTAATGTAGTAAATGTGTTAAAAATGCAACAGAAGTCAAATAGATCATTGTCCACCAGCTGAAGGTACACACTCGCTATTTTGCCACCATGTTAAAGAATTTCCAGATGGAGCAGGCGCAGGCCTAGCATGTAATAATCACTTCTCAAATTAACTATTACAAACACTACCACCAAAAAAGTGAGTTCTGCTAACAGGCTGATACCTAAAAGAACATTAACTTACTGCAAACACTGCAAGATTTTAGAACATCCCTAGGATATCAGCGAACGCTTTGGGTATACAATCTGGCATTAACGTCCATGGATTTCACCACAAACTCTAAATTTCCCCATGAGAAAACTCAGCAACAGCCTTGTGGAAAAGGCTCATGAAAAACATCGCTGTCACTAGCTCCCTTCAGGACTTTGAGCCTTTGCCCTTCCAAGCAGGACACCAAATCGTAAAGCAGAAATTAGAATCTACACCACTGTAGCTAAATACACCCAAAACCAGAACTCAATGCTTTATTTTTGCTTTACATTTCCAAGTATCTCCTACTTGATACCACGGCAAACCGAATCATTAACGAAATTATTTATCTTTTAAACTTAACATTCACATCAAAAGGTGTTCAAATACAGTATCTTACTTAAAACTCTGTGACAATATTGATGTTTCTGTTAAAGACTGACAAAAAGAGCTCAAGCCAAGGGCATTAGTAAGTAGTTCAGTAATTTGCAGTTTGCCTAATCAAACATTTTTGGCTTAGCAGAACATACACACACATACAAAAAAAAAGGAAGACAAAACTGACTTCATTTCCAGTTCAGCTACTGACTGACTGCGAGGACTCTAGAAAGCTTTCATTTCTGATAAGTCTTCTGACTGTCAAAGGGGGATTCTGATTACTTACCGCAGAGAGAGGTGAGAATTGAGAAGCATATAGTGCTGCAGAGAAAGAAATACAAATGCTGAGTACTACTGCTCCACAGAAAAATAAAGAAAGCTGGTTATTTTAAACAAGAAGTTTATTTAAACAACAAGACGCTTTACTTGAAGGGAAAACTATCTAGGGTTTTTTTTGTTTGTTTTTTTTTGTTTGTTTGTTTTTTAGAGTAATTTAACCCTACTTAGACAGAGATTGCTCTACATGTAACAGCTACGTACAAAAAAGTTATAAAATTGTCCTTGGTTTTACAATGATAAAAGAAAAACATTGAAATTATCCAATCAAACAAGGTATGCAAGGTTTTTTGTTTTTAAACAGTGAGAGCAAAATAACTTACTGGAATATAAAGATAAAAGTAGAAGGAGCATGCCACTAACGGAGAAAGGGGCATTTTCACAGAACCAGTTTGTTTTCCCACCCCATCTCCATTAAATGTTGATCAAAACATACCATTGGCCATTTAGTTAAAAAAAATATGCATTATGTCTGTGCACATACACCAGTTACCTTATGTACAATAGAAGGAATAGGAAAAAAAAAAAATCAGAGAGAGAAGAGAGAAAACTATACTGCAGTAGTCAGGATGTGGCTGAACCAAGTCTCATTTTTCTAATTGTGGATGTGTCGCCTGTGGGAGCACAGTTCTGGAGCGGAAAGTAGCAGGTTCTTTTTTTGTGTGTTTGTTTGTTTAGTAAACTCCTCCTGTTTGCTGCTGGAACACATCAATTGTATCTTCATCCTCCATTTCCAACTACAGCAGAAAAGAGAAAAAAAACATTTTAATTCTTCTCAGGTATCTACCACAGGCTGGGTTGTTCTTCCATCTCCTACCTTCATGTTCACTTTTTAGGCAAGTTAACCCGACCAGCCCCGCTCCCTTCCATCATCATCACTTTGTACATTTAACGTACCTCACTGTAACTCAAAAGCAAAGAAATTATATGGAAAAAAAGAATGCCAGCTGATAGCTGTTGTCTTAGAATGAATTCTAGTGTGTGACTTCAGGGTGCATTGTAGGACTCCTACAGAAGAGATCAGCATTCATCGTATTTTAATTCTGTTGCTTACTTTGCCATTGTACCTTCCTTCTCCTATTTCCTCCCTCGGTTTACCTTCGGGCATTGCCACACTTCGACTTTATTGCTGCTGTTCAAATGGCTTCAGCTACAACACTACAGAAAGCAGCCTGACCCGACCAGGCAGTAGAATCAAGCATCAGCAAGCACAAAAAAAATTAGAAACACTTCATATGGTCAATGATGTAACAAACTGCTGGTGAAAAACAGCAACTCCCCAGAGGAGAGCCACAAAAATGATTAGAGGGCTGGAGCACCTCTCCTATGAAGACAGCCTGAGAGAGTTGGGGTTGTTCAGCCTGGAGAAGAGAAAACTCCAGGGGGACCTTATAGCGACCTTCCAATACCTGAAAGTGGCCTATAAGAAGGCAGTGGAAGATCTGTTCTCAAGGGTCTGTAGTGACAGGACAAGGGGTAATGGTTTTAAGCTAGGAAAGGGTAGATTTAGGTTAGACATTAGGAAGAAGTTCTTTAACATGAGGGTGGTTGATCACTGGAACAGGTTGCCCAGAGAGGTGGTGAGGGCCCCGTCCCTGAAGACATCCAAGGTCAGGCTCAGTGGGGCTCTGAGCAGCCTGACCCAGGTAGAGATGGCCCTGCTTATTGTAGGGGGGTTGGACTAGATGGCCTTTAGAGGCCTCTTCCAACCCAATACATTGTATGATTCTATTATTCTATGATGAACGTCTCTTTTTTTCACCGTAGTTTTTATAGTTGATACTCCTGGGGTGTAAACTGTTACCTACTGACAAGATCTGTACTACGACTGAAGGAGCTGCTGTAACTAATACAAGTTTTATTTCTAAACAGTCTCAATTTCTGCTTCAGGAAAACAAACTGGTCTATGGCATTTACTGCAGCTATAAATAGACTGATCCTTAGCTTCAGCATTACATGGATGGAGAGAAAAACACCCTGTTGACTCAATTATCAGGATTCCAAGTTAAAAAGTTGCATAGATTGTGGCCATAAGAGACATATTATTTGGAGCAACTGCTTAGGAAATACAGATCTACCATAAAGCTTTTGAAAACAGGAGTCTCTGATTTTGCAACAAGTGGTTCTGAAAAGCATATAAAACTGTATCACTTGGAAAGGCTGATTAAACACTGCTAGGAGGAGCAGCACAGAACACCCAAGAGTTACAGTTCTTGGAACAGCCTCCACTTTAACCAATTACAGACAGAAACCCCAAACTTCACAGTATTCATTGATTTTATACTGCTGAAACAGAGCTTCACATTACAAATAATAGAAAGTAACTTTTGTATTACAAATGCACACTTGCAAATAGGATCTCTGATAACATCCTGGCAAGCTTTTATAAAAAAATAAAGCCATTGCTTCAAGAAAAACTCAATTCTTAACTTACCGATTCTTATCTCAGACCTGTGACTCAATAATGTGACAGTTTTATGAGACTCACCATCTGTACACTGTACTTCATTTCCTTATTTTATTACTAAAGTGATACACTCATTCAAAACACTAAAGAAGATTTAGATTCCACTTCTAATAATTCTAAACAAGTTACACCAAATTAACGGTAAGCAAAAATCAAGTTCTATCACTCATATATGCTACTACACGAGTATCTTATTTGAAGCAGAAGCACCCACTCCTGCAGCACATTTCCAGTACAGTTCCTTAGTCTTGCTGCTGTTGTTTACCTGTGCGGGTGTGTCTGTTTCATTAATTGGCTGCCCATCGAACCGGAATCTGATTTGCCTCATTGACAACCCCTGGACAAAGAGAAGTAACACAAAGGGAAGTAAGGCTGGTGTAAAAGTACTCACTAGTTTTCCCTTGAACATGTCACTGGAATCAGTGTGGTCATTAAAAGCCACCATTCCCAATCCACAACAGTTTTCATATTCCGCTCATGCACTGACTTTAAGGCATTTCACGACCAATCCTTGCAATCTGTTTTGTATTAAAAATTGCATTGTGTCCAATAACTAAGAGATGCAACAGTGCCCCCACTGACTGCAAGTTAAAATAAAGCATTTTCTGGTACACAAGTCTCACCCAAAGGCCAGCATTTTTAGAGTGCTTTTTAGTAATAATTCACTTAAAAATCAGACGAGACACTCTGGGTAACAAGCGTCCAGCAGTAATATTCAATACTGCTTTTTGATATTGCCCAAAAGCAAAGGTATTCTAAAGCACTTTTCCCAGAAACACAACCACCAACCGTTCAGTCTGCAGCAGCAGAACAGGCACTGCTGACTTTTTGACCTTGGATGCCTATTAACAAGAAATCAATGGCTCAAAGTTTTTCCATGCACAGCTGGAACTTTTTTTTTTTTAAAAAAGGGATCTGCTACTTCCAGAAACTACTGAATAGTATTTCAAACTGCCATTTCTACCACACAACGGTCATTTTGCTGATCTCTTCCATCCCCAGAAGACTACTTCTCATTCTCGCCTGAGCCAACAGGTTCACAAAGATAACTAAAGAGCAACAATGCCTTCTACTAAGAACACAGACTTCAAATTCACCAGTTGGTTTTCAAAGGTGTTCCAGAGCACACCGCACAAAGGAAGATGAGTGAAGTTTGAGGGTACAACCGGAACCAAGAACCTTGATGTTTCCTCCTTTCCCAGTTCCATCTGCTCTCTCTACTGAGCATCGAAACCCACAAGAAATCCAGTCGGTTCTGAAGTAAATCCCATGTATTGCAGGGCGCTGCTTCGGCATCACCGAATTAGAAAAGCAGCTTTCGCGTAGCCACGCAAGCACAGATGTAACATAGAAGAAAACTTAACGCAGTAATTATTTTTGAGAAGTTGATTTGTCAGGAAAAATAACGTTAATAAAGAATATGAGTAACTTTTTTGCTCTTTATAGTTCACAGCAAAAAGCCTGCTCTAGTGTGACCAAGATTCTGCAGTGTTCACTCAGAACATCATCTTGTTCAAGAAGACCATGTGGCCAAGTGTCATGGCAGCAACACATTTTTGCACAGCAACATTTGGTTTGAGCCAGTTTCTCCGACATTTTGTTTCTTAAAATATGTATTTCCTATTCCAAGTGTTCTTTTTTCTCAGGTTCCTGACAACTTCATGAGCTGAATAAATTCTAGCTGAAAACACGTGAAAAAACTGTACCTTGGTGAGATTAGTAACCACAAAAAGTTAAGTATATTCCATGAAGGATTTTTTTCCCCCACTTACAATAATTGTAAATAGTCTTCACCTTCTAAACAAATCATTCAAGGTTTAGTTACTTCCATTTTAGGTCTACAACATTTTCACTTTTTAAAGCTGCTAAATTTTTTACTACATGCAATTTCCACCTATCCAAAATTAAGTCCAAAATTAAGGATTTTAAGACCGAGTATGCCTGGTTAGGAACACAAATAAAACATACAGAGACAAGCAGAACAGATGCTTTTAAACAAAGTTTGAGCAGTAAGTATCTAAGAAATAGAATTTAAAGACAAGTCCATCTCCACAGAAATATCCTTGGGATATGTACTAGCTTGAAACCAAAACTGGAAAAAAAGCCTCCCATTCAAAAGACTTTTTTTTTTTTTTCCCCTCTCCAATTGACACCTCAGGTCTGTTGTTGGTTTGGGGGTTTTCTTAAGCAGATTAGAATTTAGGCGAAAAGTTTTACAATCTTACTTTTGTTTGTGTCCAATTAACTGAAGTATGAATGGTACTTCTAAAATCATCCCAGGACTCCACAGACAATTAACGAACGCTCAAACTCCCCAAAAGACAGATGTAACTGCACTTTATGTTGGGAAAAAGCAATACACTGTGATTTACATAACATAACATGCCTTTGTATGACAGAGATAGGAAAAATGAGCCCACAGCCTCAAATAGTCACTGATTTATCTCCAGAACACATTCAGTGAGAGCCAATTCTCTGTCTTTATTCCTATCACTGTCCTATTGTAGCAAAGGGTAAACCAAAGAGGTTTTACCAGTCTGTATGGGAATTAGTTTGGTTTTTCTTGGTGGTGAGTTACCTCAATATTCTATGCTGATTTTACTGTATTCAACACTGTCACTAAATATTTGTGTTTAAAAAAAAAAAAATCGTTCTTCAGTTCCAAACACTTTTGTAGAGATGGAACTTTTCTAACTCATGAATAAGTTAACGGACAGCAGAGACAAAATTTTCCTAATTAAGAGCTTCAGAAGAAAGTGTTAAACAGCACTACTCTTATAAGCTGTTTTAAAATGTGCAATAGCTGCCTGCAAACTCATAGGCTTGCTGCAGTTGCCACTGCACTAGCAAAATACATTTTTTTTTTTTTTTCATCCCTCAGAGGATTAATTTGACAACTGGGCTACAAGAGAAAAAACAGAGCTCATTATTAAATGCACAAGCTCCTTCTCAAACTATTTATTAGACACCTTTAAACTCTGCAACACTCATTGATGTTCTCTCATCTCAATACAGGAACGCTAAGCTAATAAATCAGAAGTCTATGACCAGAACAAGAAGTTACTCAGAGTTATAAAAATACCTCTGATTATCACTCAGCTCTCTAAGTTCACCACAGGTTTCTAACCCACCCTTTTCCATACTGGCATTTTTGAGCAGTAGAGTAAGAGTTGCCTTCCAACAGCCTACACCTACAATGCAGATTTTACAAAGATAACAACAGATCTTCACCCATTTCCTGTCACAACCCCGTCAGTCCTCTCTGTAACAGATTCTAAGAACAATACACTTTGCACTAGACAATAAATATTTATAATTTTGCATATTTAAATGGTTTTAAGACTTTACTGCCTCATCTATCTCTGTGGAGATGACCTCTGCCCCAGACACCGGTTCTCCTGATGATCATACAAGAACCATACCTGTCGTTCACAATAGGCTTTCATTAGTTTACTAAGTGGTGTATGCCTCTTAATCTTAAACTGCACCACAGAACCATCTTGCCCTGCCACCTTCAGATTAATGTGGTCATTGTTTTCAGTCTTCACTCCTTCCTGTTGAGGAAACACAAGAAAAAAACCAACACTTTTAAGAAAGGTATGAAACAAGAAGTGAACGTTTTATCAAAGTGCAACAGGTCATTAAAAAGAAGGAAATAGAGATACTACAGCTGTTTACCAACTTGAAACTTTGAATTAGGAAATAAAGGTCGGTACTTTTTATTCAAAAATTGAAAAAAGCCACACACACGCAAAACCCCCAAACGCCACTAACACTAGTTGCCATTCTTGAGATTGGTTAATATGCAAAGTAGCAGTGAAGGCTTATCAGGCCAGTTGTTTTACAACAAATTTTACAAAAAGTTTGCTACTAAGGGCACAATAATATGCCAGACTACAGCTCCCAATCAAAGGGATAAAGTTATTTATGTTGTAAGTATGACTCCAACCACTAGCAAGTCTCTTCCTTGCTATGTCTCAAACTTTTTCATGGCACTTGAAGTACTTCTGAAGAAAACCTGAAAATATTTTAAAGGGCTGTGTTTGGAAAAGTGACAAAATCTGAGAAGAACCAAGCTTTCTCCTTCAGAAAACATTTGAAGAAAAAAACTCTTCCAAATAAGCAATGCAATCCTCTCGCTTCCATGAGAAGCCACAAGCAGGAACTGCAGAGAGCCAACTTCCAACTCCCTTGCCCGTGTTCTGATCCAGAGTACCACGGCAGCGGAGAGGAGAGGATTCAACGCTCCCTGGGTCCTGAGGTGCCCAGCAGCATTTTCATCTCTGTGTGCTTTAGGAGAAGAGGCCGGAGAAGCGGCGACGGCGGCGGGTGGCCCGGGCCGGGGTGCGGGTCCCCGCCATGTGACAGATGCCCCCGCAAACGCGCTCCGGGCCCCGGCCTCACGCACCGGCCGCCGCCGCTTCTCGTTTTCTGGCGCCTTCAAACTCAGTTTAAAAAGGACGGGAGGCGGGGGGAAGGGGGTGAAAAAAAAAAAGAACGGCGGCAGCGCGGTGTTGGCTGGCTGTGGTGGTTTTTTTTTTTTTTTTTTTTTTTTAGCTGTGGTTGTTTTTAATTCCTGCCGTTGAAAAGCGAAGCTCCCCTCCGCCCGCAGGACCCCCCCGGCGGCCCCTCCCGCGACCGGAGGAGCCGGGGCGAGAGGCAGCACAAAAGGGGCAGGGAGCGGTGCCCGCCCGCCCCTCCCGCGGCGGAAAGGCCCCGGCGCGCTCCTGCCAGCACCGTATGGGAAGGGGCTGGCGAGCGCCCCAGCCCAAGGCCGCTTACGAGCGGGGATGCTGCGCTCGGGCCAGCCCTGGCCACCGCCAGCCGCGCAGAGAAGGCCGGATCCGGCCCCGCGACGAGGAGGAGGAGGAGGAGGAGGAGGAAGGCGACGGCAGCAACCGCCTCCAGACCTGCCTCCCTCCCTGAGGAGGGCGGGAAGGGAGCCTGGATTCGCCCCCCTCGGCCCCCTCCTTTCCCCGCCGCCCTCCCCGGGGATCCTCCGCCCGCCCCGGGAGGCTGCGGCCCCGGCCCCCCTCCCCCGGCGGGGCGGGAAGGCGGCCGCGGCCTGGGTGCGCAGGAAAATGGCGCGCAAAGCCGGCGCGGCGGAGCCCAGGCCGTTGGCTGGCCGGGCCCGCAGCCGGGCCCCGGCCTCCCGCCGCCGCCACCGCCTGAGGGGCGAAGCGAGGCGGCGGGGGCGAAGGAGGGACGGGGCGGGAAGGCGCCTGCCTCACCTTGGGCTTCTCGTCGGCCATGGCGAGTCAGCGATGTCCGGGCCACTCCGAGCGCCTCACAAAGGGGGGGAAGAAACGACCGAGCGCGGCCGAGGAGAGAGAGAGAGGGAGAGAGAGGGGAAGGCGGGGGG
>JAVSBS010019202.1:0-17163 GCA_033124195.1 Coracias cyanogaster
AGTTTAAAGGGGCGGCCGCGGCGCCGCCGGGGAAGGCAGGGGCGGGGCGGGGCGGGGCGGGCTGGGCTTGGCCGGGCCGGGCCGGGCCGGGCCGTAGAGCCGGCGCTGCTGGGGGAGCGGCTGCCACTGATCAGCAAGAGGTGAGACCTGGCGGGGGGAGCTCAGGAGAGCTCGGCCCCGCAGTGCCCGGGCACAGCGGCCGCGGCTGGTGGGCAAGCGGGGAGCAGGGCCTGGCCGCGGGGCAGCGGAGCTGCACCTCCGGCTGCGAACGGGGCCTGCGCGGAGAGCTCTCGCCTCTCCCTTTGCGAGTGGTGGGAAACGTGCACTTGGAAAGGGCTTGTACCCAGCGCTTCACGCCAGCGTTACCGGTAAATCCCAGAGGTTACGGGGGTGCCGTTGATAAAGCGGCCACTGCTGAGAGGCCTGATCCTGGGCCCGGGGAAAGGAGCGCCCTCCGTAAGGACAAGAGTCAGTGCCCTTTGCTGAAGGAACATGGATGTGCACACCGAGCTTGTTCCTGACATACTTGTGACCCAAACACGGGCACAGAGGGTGCGCCTCACAGTGCTACAGGTTACACAGACACTTACGAACTTTAGCTACTTTCAGACCTGAAAGTTAGTGCAGCTTAACTTGATGAGAACATTATTTCATTAGCAGGCAAGGGAGAAACCCCGCTGACACTACAGGCATCAGTTCAAGGTAAATGAAAAAATGACCGAAAATTGAGTATCATCATATTGCAAATGATCTTTACTCATGACAAACAACTGGCAGTAACAGGACATAAAAGTGTATTTACATAAATGACTGGAACTAGTTTCTGCCTTCCTGGAATGCAAATGCCCTATTTTATTCTTGTAATAAGCTGCGGACATTTTCCTTCCTTAACTTTAGAAAGCAGTAATTCATAACTTGAAATTCAGGAAGAAAGTGTACCAAGCAGTACTGAACTGTCCAGCAGCACTAAGGTGACAGCTCCAAGCACAGTCCCATGTCACACCCTTTCTCCTGACACAGACCCCACTGTACATCTCAACAGAAACAAGGACAAAGTTGTGCCGTACAGCCTTAGGGCAAGAGGAGAGCAGGGAGAGCTGTAACACAAGTCCCAAGCTAGAACCATTCCTTGGCCTGTAAGATAGCTTCACGTTTTGTCCACCAGTATAACTGTTAGAGAAACCATGTGCTAATTGGTTCACCTCCTAACAGAAGATAGGCTATTATTTTCTCTCCTATATTCACATGGAATTCAGTAGTCTCCTAGCTTATATTTTCCATTTCTTTATCATAAATACATTCACTTTATGAAACACTGACTTCATGGAATAAGGAAAACTTACAGCCAGAGCCTTACCTGCTCCATTTCCTGCAGCATTTCAGGCATAGCCTCCAACTAGAAGAGGCATTATCAGCCGAGCCAACAGTTGCAGTTCAACTGCGCGCTTGTCCCTTGGTCTGCTTTTGCTCTCAGAGAGCACATGGACTGAACCAAGCAATAGCTCAGTTGACCTTTGAAGCCAAAACACTAATCCAAGCCCTGTATCACATGTGGCTCTGAATCCTGTTAAGCTTTTGGTTTATTCGCAGTGGTACCATTTAAGCAGCTCAGTACAAACTTAAATTTTTACTTTACAACAGCCAGCATGAGCAAGTGCAGCCACTGTGTGCATGAAAATTATTGAAAGCACTGGCACTGAGCCTTCTGTAGTTTTCCTTTTACAGGAAGCAGGAGGAAGGCTCTAATTAGGTCAGCCAGGTTGAGGATTTCAGCAGCTCTTCATTTTATATTTAAACTACATAGCAAGATCTGGGTTGTACAGTATTGTGAGATCATTCGAGAAATAGTTTCCTGTTAAATTATCTATTTTTTCAATAGCAAAAGTTATATTCCACAAGATTGAAGTGATGGATTCCCTGCAGCAGATACTGAAGTCACGTGAGCTACCAGTGTCAAGATTTTAGTTTTTAACAGATATTTCACACATCCATGCAATGGGCAAGGCTACTTTGACTCAAGTTGACACAAAACACTCAAAGTTTCCCCCTGACCTCTCTCCCAAGTCCACTCCACATGACCTGTATGTAAAGCTAGCCCCCACATCATTGTTGTAAGGCTTGCATCATTATTTGTTACTTGACCTGGTTTTTTGTCCATATTAGCATGCTCTTGATGACCTAAAAATGTTTAAAAAATACACTTAGGCAAAACTGCCAATTATACTAGAAAATGTTTAAAATCAAGGCTTTATTCCAAAGTAGCTAACATAAAAGCATCGTCTTGTGATACCTGCAGTACTTGGCCTCACTTGGTACATTTGCCCTTTGACAAACTCTTGCTTACTTGATGTGGGGACATGTCAATACCCAAGTTGAGGTTCAGTTAAAAAACCCAAACAGTAAGTACCTTAGTGTCCCCATTTCTATGTTTTCTGTTTTGTGGAACCTTCTGTTAAGATTCACTTGCCCTAGTCTCTCCTGAAATAAAAGGCTTACTGACTTGCAGAACACATGAAGCCAAGGATGTTTTTCACTTTGTACTGGTGGATATACAGGCTGGACAACATCAGGATTTCTACTAAGACCATGTTCTCAGGAAGTGCATCCAACTAATGCATATTTCCTCTACCATTTTCTTTTACATCTTGCCAAGAACTAAACTTTTTTTCCTCCTCAATGAGAGATAGCTCTAGTATTAAATCATTTCAGCAACTTCCTTATTAAAACATGCCTCTCAACACTTCAGGCAAACTGCTAAATGAAACACTAACTATTTCTCAATTGAAACACCTGAAGTTAATCCTCATCCTTCATTTTCAGAAGTAATGCAGCAAGTGTACAAAGATGACAAACAGACAAGACCTAGCCCTTTCTTTCCTTGGACTTAATAGGCACTTTTGGTATCTCATTTGCTAGATACTATCCATTGCCTGGAAGCTCATAACTTCAGTCTAAATGGCAATATATTCACCATGCTCAACTTGGTATGCTGTCTCTATGCAGCACCCACACACAGGGCATCAGTAGATAGAACAACAAGAATAGAGTCCAGCTTTCACCTCTGTTCCAATATTGACTTGTCCACTAAGAGAAATTCGCAAGACAGAGCATAAGGGAATTGCTGCTTGTCTGTATTCAACAGTGCAGGTAAATAACTCATCTAAAATTGGAGAATACACAATCTTTGTGGCAAAACTGACATGGGACTTTTATTAAGATTTAAGACTAGAACAAAGAACATTCAGTCCATTACACTATGTTGAGTTTGGCTTTGATCTCTGGCTTGTGAAGGAAATAAACAATTTCTTTAGTTCAAATTTTTATTGTGCTAAAAAATACATCTTCATTTTAGATGCAGTTGAACAGATTCTTTCCACCTTGCCAAAATTCAAGTCTGTACGGTGCATAGTGAGCATCCTCCCACCCAGCTGAGACAAGTTGTGCTGCTACTCCCCTTGGCCTAGCATGCATCCATTACAACAGCTGGCTATGAAGTTCTTGTGACCAATGAAGAGTCCAGTGAGCACAGCATTCATAACATGGACATTGCTCTCAAGACACTCATTTTAGCCACAGTATGGAAACATTTCAGTTAAATGCTGTCAAATCGAGCTGGACCTGAAAATCCTCCTCTGATAACAGCTGCAAGATTTAGCCCCAGAATTTCAATTAGCATACCCTGAATGTAGATTCCATTACAAGAATAAAAACGAGCTGCACAGTCCAATGTTCTACATTGGTTCCATATTATGTAGGCCATGGAGGAAAAAGCATCTCTTGGCAGCATTGCTGCCATTGGCGTTCAAGCAGCCATGAACAGCAAAATGCATTTACTATAAAATTGTATACATCAGCTAGATCCAAATAAATTCATTACATCAGATTTCATTTGTCATCCTTACTTGGTAGTGCGTTTTTGCCTTTTCTGAGGTGAAGCTGCTCTGTCAAAAGAACTAAGCCCCTGCAGCATACGGAAGAAAAACACTTGAGTATTTTGGGGGCTTCCAGAGCACGATGATGTTTTCATGAGTCCAGAACATCAACTCACCTAATGGCTTCTCAGTAAGCACAGTTTTCCTAAAAACATGTAGGTTTTTGACCATTTTTCTACTACTCCTACTAGTTCCTATAATGTACAGCATCCAAGTTCACCTTGTCCAAGCAGTCTGTTAAAGTAGTCTGTAGTACATCAACTTATTGGCAATATATATTTTTCTTATTGTGAAGAAGACATTACATTTTGTTTTTGTTACCTGCAATAGAAATATATTAGTAAGATGGGGTTCTTCACCATTCCTTCCACCCCATGAATCATCTTTTCGCTGAGGGGAGGAAGGTACTGCACTCTCTACATTGCTTCCCTTCATGCGCCCTGATGCTCTTGCTATCTTGTCCTCCATTCCACATGTGTCTGCACATCTCTGGCATCTTACCTTGACACCTACAGCAGCATAAGGTCCTGCCAGGTAGCAGCTACAGAACCAAGCCTGAGAGCTCTGGCTAAGCTATTGTCACCTGTGACCCGTGCGGGAGACACTGCCTACCGCCCAGTCAGCTGTCTCATGTGAGCTGTTTGAGAGAAGGAAGACTGTGGGCAACACTGCAGCAAAGCCAAGTTCACATCTTGCAAGAGGATGCAAGCTGGCTCATTCTCCATAACAGAGTTGTTCTTATTCCCCCTTCAAACCCTTTGTTGTCTAACCTGACCTAGCACCTGCTCAGGGGAGCTCACAAGAAACCGTGCTGGAAAGCCCAACAGCAAAGCTCACACTGCAAGTGCCCCACTGATGAAGCCTTCCAACACGTGCTGTCAAACACCCAAGAGAGGCCATTCTCCTTCCCCAAATGCAGCAGAACATGCAAGACTGTCATACCTTCTGTGGTTAACTTGAAGAGATACAAGGACATAGGTGCATTGTAGTGTAAGCTTACCTTCTTTCAAAGGAGTTTTTGGAGCAATATTTTCCTTGCTGTCATGTTGGAAAGCTTTGGCAGGATCAAAATGCCTAATGCCCTGAATTGCATGTAGCTTCTCCTGAAGATCTCTGTTGTTTTGCTTTTCTTTTGCTAGCAATGCACGCAGTTTTGAGACATCCTAAAGAAAACATACTTACAAGTTCAATTAAGGACAAGAGAAAAGCCCACGTCATTTACTGTAGCCTTTTTGACTAGTACTGACAAACTTGTGCATACAACTACTGGTGGTGTCAAAACAAATCAAAACCCAACACAGACCAGAAAACCAGCACCACTCTTTAATTGCCTTATAACACTGCTACGCGGTATGATAGCTGAATTTTGAAGCTTTCAGGTGCTGCTTTCAGCAGATAGTTTATTGAATCTAGAACCTCCAAAAGAAGTAAAAAGAAAACCTAACCAAGCCAAGAGTCGAGACAGTTCCTTGCACTGGTGATCCCTCTGTATATCATACAGTCAGCTGAAACTAAAACAGGTTCTATGGGTGTTTCTGGAGGTCAGAGCTTTGTTCTAATCCAGCTCTTGCAAGGAATTTAAGAACCACAAAAAGCAAATAGTTTGCAGTATTAGGCTATAAATAGACAAAAGAATCAGGCAAACAACTTCCAGACTTCCAACTTTGCAGTTCACAAACCTGCTTCAGGTGAGTATTCTCTCTCTTCAACTTCATAACATGCTTGATTTTTTGCTTCTGGTTTTGGTGGCCAAGTAGTTTAGCGTAAGCATCACTTAGTTGATTCAGTTCTTTTTGCGCTGCACCATGCTCATTTAAAAGCGCTTTCTTCTCTGCTTCATATGCATCTAGTTGTTGCTGAAATACATACCGAGTCTTTCAGAAACCTTTAAACACAGCTTTTAAGACAACTGAAATCTACAGAGAAAGATAGGTTTGGGAAGGGTAATAGCTACCATCCGGGATAGTTACTTAGGAAACCATGGCAGGATGGTTGGAACATGATTCCCTTGCAATAGGAAACAGCATGTTTACTTCTGAAGAGCAGAACTTGACTCAACCGCACAAGGCTCCAATCAACAGAAACCAGGACACAGACACACCTACTTCATGACACACCTGAAAAGGCTTGGTTTTGTTATGTAAATCTTCATAGAGTTTACGCCAGGTATTTATCTCCTCTTTTAAGCTAGAGGTCACATCTTCATTTATGGTTTTCCTAAAAAGCAAGAAGTAGAGATTCATTATGGTGTTAGCGCTCAGGACTTACTCACACTAAAACTTCCATGTGCTATAATATGCAGGTGTATTTTGAGAAAAGGCACCTTGATCTTTCAACCTCAAGTTTTCTTTCCAGATCTTCAGTTGGCTCTTCCAGTTTTTCCTGAAGTTTAGCCATTTGTGCAAGACAAGACTCTTTTGTTCTCTCCGTTTCTGCTTCTTTCAGTGCAAGCTTTGTCTGGACTTCCAGAAGCATCCTGAGAAAAACATTATCCATCCTTAGTGAACTCTTAGACTTGAATGTTCGGGGTTTTTTTATACTATGCGAATACAGAAGTGCCCATGATTGAAAAGCTCCAATAGAACTGAAATAAAGCTTTGCACCAAGAGGGTGGCATAGGAGCTAATTGTCCTTTGGACAATCTTAATATTCTAGCTGTGGGTGAACTAGACAGCAGAAGCATTCCCCAACTTGAAAGGCATTTTATACATCAGCAAAGACAGAGTAATGAAGATCAGAAATGCTCTGTTTAGTTTGGCCAAACCAGCATTTTAATGCAGTTGAACAAGTAATTTGTCCACGTGCCGTAACAGCAAAGTGTAGAGCATAACTGTTGATTTATAGACAGCTTCAACTTCAGAAGCTAGCTAGGAACTACATCCGAAGTGGGGGAAGGAAATCCTCCAGCACATCCACAGTGTTCCTTAATGAATCTCACGTACAGGCTGTTAGCACAGGTCCCTCGTGCAGGTGATTGTACACCAGGACCCTGTGAGACAACTCCTCTACTTGCTCAAATAGTTACTTGCCCAAAGCAAGGGATTTACGCACACTCTGCACAATGAGCTGGAAGGAAAACAGATCTCAACTGCCATTAGACAGTCAGAGAAACATGTCCCAACTAACAACTGCTTCGGTGTTACTACCTATCAGCTGCAGTCATGCAGAGAAAGGACCTTTGTTGACCCCACCCCAGTGTGGCCATTCACAGATTGTTAACTGGCATCTGCTTGTGAGCAGAACTGGAGATGACAGCATTCAGAATAGGGTAGCAAAGGGGGACCTTGGTATTACATATTTGTTTCTCTGCCCCCATGGATCTTATTTGTGAAATAGTCACTATACGTGATATTTCTGATGAAAACAATATTCCAACATATTTCAGTTCAGTATTTTGCTTTTGCTGTATGTTTCAAGGAAAAAGTCCAAGCACTTGATAGAACAGAGGAGTCTACTACTGCATATAAACTTAATGAATTTTGTCTGACAACATTTTCAGCCTTCTGCACTGAAAAAGGAAGCACCTTAAGCTTACACCAAATCCTGATTTCATCTGGTAGAACGCCCTGTGAAGTTCCAGTTAGGAAGGCAAGCCTTAGCTGGCACTCTGACTTCAGAACAAGTTACTCTGCCTAGTACCTTGCACATTCTTCTTCTGCTTTGTTTTGAGTGTATTCTGCAGCTTGCACTGGCAAACAATCCCACTGGATCTTTCAGAGGTGCCTTGCATGCTTAGCAATTACAGTATCACTTGTTAAATACTTTCACAACCTGAATATTTTGAGGAAAGGTCTGGAATAACTGTAGGAACAGAATCTCAATTCAGTCCAAGTTGTGAGCCTAAACAATAAGTCTTTTCTGCAAGAGATTTTAGTGCAAATAGAGCTAGTTACGGCTCTCCTTGAGATGCAGGAGCACTGGAGTATTCCAATTGGTTACGCCTTGGAGGAAGGCTACTTCCATAGGCTGGATGCCGAGTAAGTCATGATACTTGACTAATAGTCAAAAAACCCAATGCCATCAAATATTCTATCACAAGTGCCTCTGCTCTAATACTGTACCAATGCTCACATAGTGTTAAGTACCAATGCACATGAATAAACAGTATATTTTGTTATCTTAGAGATAATTGCCATCTTAGATCTTCAGAAAACTTAAATACCTTTCAAATGCAGCAACAGTCTTTTCAAGTTTACACACAGTATTGCTATGCTCTTGGATTTGCAAAACCGCCTTGCTGTGCTTTTCATTTATTTGCTCCAACTCAGCATTCTTCCTGAAATCAAAATTCAGCATTTTACGCTAAAGATAAATATGCCCCAACACCTCAAACACTCTTATCAGTTAGAGAAGGCTTGCAGTGGCAGCAATGAACTCATTGTGACAAAACAGGAACTTCTGCCACAACTGCAAATGTTAAAGCACTATCTTTATAGCACATTTAACTAAGCATTTTCCTCTCCCCTTGTGTTCTAAGATAGCTATAGAACAGATTAAACACCTAATCATAAACTTTCAGTACACAAAAGATAAAAACAACTTGCTTGAAAACCTTCCCTAGCTATTGCTCTCTCCAGAGCAGAAACTTGTATGTAACATGCATGTATCTTACCCTGCCCAGCAACATCCTCTGACTACAGTACAGGCATTTCAATCAAGTCTCAGCACATTAAGTAGTTTTTAATTAAGACAAAAAATTGAGTCAAGTGAACTTCTTGCTGGTCAATCAGCCAAGAAGAAATAAGTTTCCATCTGTTCAGGTCTCTTTAAAACCTGGATTAGGCTGAGAAGCTTTGTTTATACTACTGACTTGTTTTGCTTTCAAGGCTTTAGGAAAAGTTCATTTCACAAACCCTTTCAACTTTACTTCCATCTGTGCAAGCTCGAGAGCTTGAAATTTGTTTTCTTGTTCCAGCCGCTTCACCAACTCTTCAGCTTTCTTGTCTTTAGCATGTAACTTATTCAGCTCATTCAGTGCCTCATTCAGCTCTTCTTCAAGAACACATTGCTCACTTGTGACCTCCTCTTGTAACTCTAGGAACTTCTGGTGCACCGATGCAGCTGACTCCTGCATGTCAAAGTACCATAGATTTTAGCACTACCAGTACTTTCCTCGACCTTAAAGGCTAATGGACAGTGTTCAAACTTCTAAACAGACAAATAAGGCCATATCTATAGAAAGAGCCAAAACACCCCTCATACCAGCTGTGATTCTTGGAGCTTTTGGATCATATGGTTTCTTCTGGCCAGCACCCACTTGTACGTAGCACAGATTAGACCATTAATACAGCGATCTCATGTATTACAAAATCAGAACCTTTAATGCCAGTCATGGGGATTAAAATCTCGTTTTAGACTAACTTGTAGTCTGTATTTACCTTCTCTTTCTGCAGCTCAGAAACCATCTCCTTATGTTTCTGAAGGAGTTGTTGGTGTTCTTGTTTTTCTAAGCCAATTTTTTTTTTCAGATCTTCTATTTCAGCATTCATACTCAGGAATTTTCCTTGGGTCTCAGATAACTCTTTCTCTGCATAGAGGAATTGTCAATATAACACATTCCATTCTCTATATTCAGAGAAATACAACATCTATTCTTCATAGTACTTCCATCCTGGCTTTACAGGTAGATAGACAAGGGGGGAAAAAAATTCACACGAAACACACATCTTTAATCCACCTGGAAACTACTCAAAACAGGCTGAAAATACACCGCTTATATTTTAACAGCAGCAATCTTCAGACCAAGCAATTAGCCTTCATCAGAACAGCAGTATGGCTTGGGAAAAACAAGTAAATCATTTCCCATAGCTTCTTCCACATAACACTATCACATACAGGCCGACTGGTACACAGAACTGAGTACCAGTCTCAGGCTGCAGAATTGCTGATTTTGTGGGAGAGGTGGGGAAAGAAGCCAAGAAGAACTCCTGCACACATTCCCGACACCTCAGTGACCTTGTGCACAAGCTACTACCCGTGAACTGAGACAGCTGTCACACTGCTTCACAATGGGGAGTCAGGAACACGTCATTTGTGTTTGCCTTTCAGATCCAAGCCATTCCTACCACGTAAACCATGTTCATTCTGGACTATCTACCTTCGTAGTCCTCCACGGAAACACAAGTTCAGACTTAAGAGATTAAAGGTAGTTTCCATACGGTTAGTTATGCCCAGCTGTTATCAGCTGGAGCTCAGAGACACAACTTGGAACAAACTACTCTAAAATGACATTTTAGAACAAACCCATTTGAGATGTTTTGAGACACATCAGTGATCCCATGGATGTGGACAACATACAAGCACTGACAATTACCTTTTTCTTGTTGAAGCAACTGACACCTTTCATTAAGTTCCTTAATCAGCTGAAATGATTCTTCCTCGTTTCTTTTCAGGGTATCCCTCAAGGTATCAATATCTTGGTCTTTCTTCATCAGCATGTCCTCCATCCGGGCAATATCTAAGTTGTATTTCTCAACTCTTTCTGCAACACTACTGTATGAGAAAATTTGGTTATTTACTGCTAATTTTCGTTAATAGGCTCACACTTGAGTATAACGGAAAAAATGCTTAGGAATATTCATTTCAAACTGGAACACTGCCTTCCCCTACCGTTCCAGTCCAGTTTTGGCACATGAAGATGTGTTAATTACAAACAAAAGCAAAAATAAAAAAGAGTGTTGAAATAAAGAAACTTGTCCTATCACAAAAAAGTTGGATGAAAACAGAACTAGTCACTACAAATCATTTAGCTTGACTTACGTACAAATAGTTCAGGGTAAAAATGTGATTTCAGGACCCTGACACAGAACTATTTTACAGCTTTGTTTAGCCCAGAAAAGCACAGAGACATTTAAAAGGTAATTAAAACTGTATCTTAGACTTCATTTTGTGGAAAAATACCTGATTTATTTTCCCCCCTTATTTTAATACTGTTAAACAGAACTGTTGCCAAGGTTCTCCTTCACTAGTCATGAACAAGTTTTACTGCCTTATAACTTAACCCATCAAACTCAAGAACAGTTTGTTGTTACCTGAGCTCTGTGAGATATTCCAGGAGTTTCTCAGTGTCAGACTCGTCTTCAACTTTCTCCCTCCCAGTAGCAGATCTAAAGCCAGGAAGTTTTCATGATGTATGTATGTAAACCAATTCAGAACTTATCTGTAAGCTATTTGCTTACACATAAGCAAGTAAAAATAAACCATTGAATCACAACTCAGCCACACATACTTGTCATAATCACGTTCGGCTGACCAACTGGTTTTGGCTCTAAGAAGTGATTCTACCCTCTTTTGATACTTGCTTCATATGACCCTCTCAGTTGTTATAAAGATGCTACGCTTGATTCTGCCACAAGCAAGTACAATAGAACAGTTGAATTAGCTAGACAATCATTTCCTCCCTTCGTGAATTGCACTACCTGTATTACTAGCTTTATTTCAAGTCTAATGTAAGCATAAAAATTATGCACTTAGATGTCATGTCTACATAGAAAGCATAAGGAGGATACTGCAGTGTCAATCTTTCAGAACTGACATGAAGTAGACCTTAGAAGTTAATCCTCCTTAGGTCTCCTTCCTCAGAAAGAGCCTAGATACTAGCACATGGTTCATGTGTGTAAGTGACATCTGGGCACAACAAAAAGCCAATTTGGAACTCTCTCTTCCTACAAATAGCTGCTGAAGCCAAGACACTTCGCAGTTGTTGTTCTTCAGACCATGTGGCTACTGTGAAGCAACTTTGAAGGCACCACAACATGTCTCAATGTGCTCAGCTGGAGAACATGCACATGTCCAAATGTGGCTGCTAAATTAGCATCTCAACTCCTGGTCCAATGCGTTTTCATTCTTGCTTATTCTTAATTTACTAGTCTAAAGGGGCAGACACAGAAGCATTTAAGCTACATTAATATCTTGCTCCAAAATGAACACCACCACTTTTCTCAAGACACATGTCCTCCCTTCCCAACCCGTACGCAAGAAGACTCCCCCCATAGCACACTGGAAGACAAAGGGTTGAGATGATATGGTTTGTCTTTTGGAGGAAGGTTAGATAAATGAGAGGAACAATATTTTCTATGCTCTTTTTAGAAAAGCACAAAGAACACAGCGGGTCAAACTTCATTCCATCTAATTTATTCCAGATGACAACTACTAATCATGTCCACTCCTCCTCATGAGGGAGACAGCCTGTGTTCTCCCTAACTTACATGCTTACTGTAAGATATAAGCATGTAAGCACAACAAGGCAGTATGTCATTTCAAGGCAATTCCCTTCCCTGCTACTTACAGTTTTTCTTCTAAGTGTGCTACTTTTCCTTCTGAATGCTCTAGATTCCTTTTCACTTCCTGCAGCTTCATTTCCATGTCTTCCAACTTTGCAAGTGCACTCTTAAAAGACAAATATTACCACCAACATGAGATTCAGTAAGAAAGAAAAGTATCCATTGCCTAAGACAATGAACTGAAACTAATTCCTAACTATGATTTAACGAAAGCACTTGTTACTGCACTAAATGTGATTTTAACTATGCCTCCATAAGGATATCAGCCATTTGTTAAAACAACCGCCACCACCACAAACAGAAGTGCAGAAGAGCTTCAAACTACACCTTAGGACCACCAGTTCCCAAAGACATCAATAGTCTGACCCATAGATTGATACTGGAACCCAGCCATGGCTAGGCTTCCTTACTTGAACTGAGATATACCCTTCACATCAACATCAACATGAAATTTGCTGTTGGATCTTTCTTCAGTTTCACGCTACCAAACCTATAAAAGATACTGAAGACAGTTCAGTATCTGAACAGTTCAGTTCCTCAACAGCTCAGAATCGCTGTCCTGTGGGGTGCAAATGGCCATACCTTCTCCTTAGCATCCCTCTTGTTTCTGAGCTTCATTAACTCCATGCACAGGCTGCTCATTTTCTTCTGCACACCATCTTCAGACAGCTTATTAGAGATGAAGATAAAAACTACTAAGCATAACTCCTTCACATTACTCTTCATGCAATCCTTCAAGTGTCCCTCTCCCACCCGCAATACTGATCTCCACCCGTCCTCAAGATGGATGTTAACAGGTCTTGCTTTGTCTTTAGACAGAAGCATACAAGGTCCCAAACCAGACACGCTCTAACCCTGTGCCACTGGAGGGGCACAAGCAATGTGAACACAGATTCTGATCAGCAGCTGATGTTTCCTCCTTAACAGCAAAGGCCAAGCAAATATCTGTCTGAATACCTTGGACTTCAGTAGTTCATTGGTTCTTGTTAGTTCTAGACGCTGTTTCTTCAGGCACGCAACATTTGCCAACAGAGATGTTTTCTCCTGAACTGCAGCACTCAGCTTGGCTTCCATTTTAATGAAATCCTCAACCAGAGCCTGATGTTTTTTATCCTGCTCTCCACGCTCTCTCACTAATGCACGAATCTATAATACAAGAGGTATTTTCTTTATTTGCTACTATTATTCATCTCCAATAACATCATTATTTTCTGCCTGTCATTTTCTTGGAGAGGCTAATTATCCTAACCGTATTAACTTTCATTCAGTATATGAAGGAAACCATCACTCCCAGGAAAGGATATAACAGAACCTTCACAACTCTATTGTTACACACCACAGCTTTGCAGTCCTACCACATCACCTGACTTATCTTATGCTGCTGATTAATGACAACAAGTTCAAGTTCTAATAGCCTTAGTTTCAACTTGCAACAGAAACCAGCTCTCCTCTTTAGCTGTGGAATAGAACACAATTTCACATTTAAGACATGAGGTACCAATCAGTACACAGAATTGCATTGTTACAGGAAAGCTAGCTGCCTTGTAAACTTTAAAGTTACATGACTTACTAACAATAAAGTCAGCAAATAGTTGTTAATAAAGAACCTTTTTAGGATAGAGAGCAGAGGACTTGGTTCTTAAAAAAAAAGACTGGCTGCATAACTGTTCACAATCAGCAGGAACTGACGTCATTCCATTAAAAATGCTTTCTACATTCCATACCATTTGGTAATCTCTGCCCTGCATAGCTGTTTGCACAGTACTTTGATGCTGTGTTATGCACAAGAGGCTAATTTTACCAGCTTCTATTTCTAAGTGGGAAACATGACAGGACTGCATTCTCTCCATGTATTCATACCTCTTTCTCCAGTGTCTTCTGTTTCTTTTTCTCCATCATAAGCATAAGATCTTTTTTAGGCTTCGGAGTCCTTTTAGGTGGCTTTTGAAAACAGATGTATTAGGTTTATTTCTTGCTGCATACTAGTTTAGCAACAGATAGATATAAAAGTGGACACCTTCACATGCTCCATAATATTCAAGATAGACACACAAAACAGAAAGCAAGCATCTCTCTCCCACACACAGAGCAGACAAGGATCAGGTTAGGACCGGTTTTACCAATGCACTTTTCCATGGGCATTACTCTGAATGGATGGCTCATAGCCATTGCCACAGGAAGGGGATGAACCAACTACTAAACTCTTCAAAAATACACCACAGGTGTCTGCAGAATTTAATCCTACATCGTAGGTACTAGTACCTTAATAAGCCTGGGTTATTTCTCAACATGTTGAAATCCTTATCTTCACACACCAAGCTGAGAACCTGGATGTACAGTATCATCCCCTCTTCATTTCCTTTACCACTAGGTTTCTATTCTGCGCTGTCCACCATATGAAAGCAAAACCAAAACCTTTCTAAAAAGCCACACTGTAATTACATGGCCACTAAGAGGCAAAACCCCCCACTACTGCAACACCAAATACAAGAAGCCACTGCATAGTCCCAAATAATCATAACATGACTCCCCAAGATGCTGCAGGTTTTTTTCTTTTATGGTTACTAAGTAATCCAGGTACAACAATACATCCCATAGTTTACTCAGGCAGGTTAACAGTAATTCCATAAAGGGGCTACATGATTTAACCAGTCACAGTGAGGTTTAGCTGGAATTTCACAGTGCTACAGACACGACAGAAAACTCTTACTGTTAACGCAAGAGATGTGAGTGTCCTTCCATGTACAGGGGTAGGTGCACTCTTCTCAGCATCCAGATTTTTATTATCTGCAGAAGGATGCAAACATGAATGAACAGGGTGTGCACACACACAGTATGGAATATTTAACTTAACTAGACAAGGTTAACTAACTCTATAAAAAAGGAGAGAATGTCACCTGATTATTAGGCTATCCACTTCACAACACTACACCTGCTGTTCTCTTAGTGCTATCATGCAGTTGCCCTTGACTTGCCCACAATCACGTGGGCACTTGACAGAGCTTAGAGAGACTACCAGATAACAGCCTGTTTGGAGAATCCAGCTCCTGCTACGTTCCCCCCACTCCCATCCAGATCCATGCTGTCAGTTTTCAGTTGAGGGGTTCTCTATGTCTGAAAAACCGATGAAAAAACCACTGAAAACAAGGTTAATTATGTAGTTACTTGATTTCATCTCCAGACATCCCCCCTAATTAGCAAAAGTCACATGTACAGCTCTTTTCAGAAGATGGAGTTGGAGATGTTTTTACAGCTCCTGCCCCCTTGAACCGGAAGGCAGGCTGCGAGCCCTTGCAGCAGAGAACACTTTCTAAAGGACAGAGTACTAACAGCATGGAACAACTGTTGGAAAGATATTCGTTCTGCACAACTTGTGAGTACTTAGGCTTTTGTGTCCTAACCCGTTGACATGTTTCAGAGGTCAGAGAACTTTTCAATTTGTCTGAAGATTTAACATAGGATCCTTGCAGTGGGGTACATACTAGAAATGGGATTTTGAGAACAGAAAATGAAGGTAAATGATAGGTTTTCAACTTGAATGAGTTGAGGCTGGTAACACATATACATTACATCTGCTTACAAAGGGAAAAAACCAAAACCAGCTAGTAGCTGGAGTCTCAGTTCTCCCCATTCTCCCCATTAACATGAAAAATATATACAGCACACATGGTGGGGGAAACCACACTCTAATGAAGTTAGAAACTGATTTACATACACAGCATTGCAAGGCATCTTATTAGCAATAGCAATGCATTAACTATCATAAATTAAAAAACCGGTTAGATCTAATGCTAATTGGTGAAAGGGCCACTCTAAAGTGTTAAAGGATAAAAAGCAAAACACAACTCCTTTCAAAAATATTTTCCAGTTTAGAATAGACTACTTACATGTTACTGAACAACAAACTCTTCCTCCAAACAAGTTAATTAAACTTTTCTAAAAGGCTTAGAAGTCTTAAAAAAAAATTAAACTAGTTCAAGGGAAACAGCGGACCAAAACAAGATGGCTACAATCCTCCGTACAATATCATTATAGACAGGTGGTCTCAAGCTCAGTAACAGCTTATCTACTTGCTTTGGTTTTTGGTAAACTAGAGCAACTTCACTGGACAGGAGAGCGGGCGGCGGTAGCGAGGAATTTTTACCTCGGAAAACGCTCTCAGGAGCAGGACTTGGGTTGTGACAAGCTCGGTACGCTTCTCTTGTAGGTATCGGCAGGTTAGCAAATCCCGCCCTACAAACTGCTTTGCTGAATGCGTAGCGAGACAGTATCTTCGCCGCGCTGCTCAGGAGCTGTGGACCTGGGCCCAGGACTCCACCTGGAGTCGAATGGGTTTCCCCTCAAAAGCCAGCTCCTCCACGGGCCTAGACAGGAGCCCCTCAGACACGCTGCCGCAGGGCTCCCCTCACAGCGGGAGCGCGGGGCGCCCCCCTTCCCTCCGCCCCGGCCCGGCCCCCGCGCACGTACCGGAGCTGCGGGCGAGGCGGCGCGGCGGGCGCCCGGCGCAGGCCATGGCAGCGGACAGGCCTGAGCGCGCGGCCGCCCTCTCGGCGTTCAAAATCCCAACGGCCACCGCCGCGCGCCCGGGGCAGCCAATCGCCTGCTCCCTCTCGAGGCCGGCTCAGCCAATCGGCGCCCCAGCGATCGCGCGCGGGTGGGTGGGTGGGCGGGCGGGGCCGGGCGCGCGCGCACGCGCGGGGCGGGGCGGGGTGACGCGGTCCCATGTCGGCCCCGTTCGAGGAGCGCAGCGGGCTGGTGCCCTGCGGGACGCCCTGGGGCCGCTGGTACCAGACCCTGGAGGAGGTGTTCATCGAGGTGCAGGTGCCGCCCGGCACCCGCGCCAAGGACGTCCGCTGCAGCCTGCAGAGCCGGCGCATCGCGCTCTCCGTGGCGGGCCGCGAGGTGCTGCAGGTACCGGCCGACCGGCGGGGCGGGGCGGGGCGGGGCGG